>JADNYI010000290.1:0-41520 GCA_015501065.1 Infundibulicybe gibba
TGTCGCTGATTGTATTTCAATAGGAGTCTCCGTAGCGTGGCCTCCGCACCGTCGTCCTCAAAACACGCAGAAAATAAGAAATCCCGTACCGAATCAAAATCAAAGTCACACAAATCCTCACATTCTCCGACTGAACCACCCGCTGAATCGTCGACTCGACATGCGACACAGTCAGCTGGGATACCGTCAGTTGTCCAGGCCGATTCTCCTGCGTATGTTTCTCTGCGTTCTATATGGAATTTCCTTTGTTTATAACGACGTTCAATAGCGAAGCAAGATCGAGTGTGGTTTCCCTTCCCCTTCTCAATATGATTCGTGGTGTCCCTCTCAGCCACCGAAGTGGGCTCTATTCTTTCTATAGCCAGCGTTTTTTTAATGCCCCCAATAGTGCCCCTGCGTGTCACCAACCCAGATACTGCATCGATGTAAGGTCGTCACCATCATGTTTAATCGCGTTACTTACTATTACTTGTAGTTTATCAGCAGGTATGGCTCCCTTTGCTGTTTTCTATCTTAATCCATAACGTGGCGGTAGACACCATTGTTGAAGAGCCGACCCAGATCGAGGTGGCAGACCAAGGTATGTCTGTTACAATCTTGAGATATCTGAGTATTAACACGGTGGTAGGAGCTCCGAACCCGGAACGACCTCTTACACCTGCATCAGTGACTCCAAGCTCCGCCACTGATGAGTCAAAGTCAGTTTTTGACATTGCTTCAAGCTCGAGGTGTCTGATCACAAATTTTAGCACTGGAACCCTCATAAGCGAGAAACCCATCGTCCCTAGCCACGCATCTTCAGAAACATCGCGACAAACCGACATCATGGGAAGCGACACAGGAGCGACGATGCATCTAGCAAACACTCGCGTCGGAGTAGAAAAGACTCTGATGGTAGTTCCTCTATCGACATTGTCATCGTTCTTCTTGATGAGGATGTAGATACAAAGAGCGACGATACTTGGCACGGGTAAGTTTGTTGGTTCTAACACGGCAACATAACACTCACGCCATCCAGCCTGGAAAGGCGTGCCTCAAAGGGCCCCGTCAGGAAGCCCTCCCAGACCGCTTCGCCCTGGAGCGGGCCTCTCGCGCACGCGGACCTGACATATCGGTCCCCGATGCGTCTCGCAGTAATCGAATCAGATGATTCCGATTCCTCCGACGATGAATGGAAGGATTCCCCCGTCGTGCCTCTCGGGTCACTCATGGCGGCGCTTTCATCGACCTCAGAACCTTCCGTTAACTTTTTATCATCAGTTCCAACGATAAATTATCCACACACTCCTTCAATGATGGGCAGCCCAGCGCCCCATGCACACCACATGGTGTACAGCAGCCCTTACGTTCCGGCAACACCACTCCAAGTATCTTCGCCCTACGCTCCGGCAACACCGCTTCAAGTGTTGTCGCCATACGCTCCGGCAGCATCACTCCACGTGTCGTCGCCATACGCTCCAGCAACGCCACTCCATGTATCTTCACCCTATCCTCCAGCTTGGGGGACGCCGTTAGGAACGTCTCTCTCCCCGCTTCCCCGATCAAACTCTCGCACCAGCTCAATCATGAGCTATCACAGTCCATACACACCACCGTATTAGTTCCAGTAATTTGTCTCGCTTTTGCTATGTGCTTTGATTGTTATGTGTTATTGTAAATCCTGCTGGCTAGTTTTATTTCATGACATTATGTTAATATAATGGTTGTATTGGGTGACAAGGTATCGTTGTGTGGTTCATCAAAAGCGTGCGTACGAACCACATGGTGAACCGATGAAGTCTGGACACGAACTTACGATTGACATGGGGCTGGGTTAGCGATGTTTGTTTAACTGGGTTCTGCCAAACATACCCGGTTCCGCAATATTCTAGATCATCACGATGGCGAATTTTACCCCTTTTCATCATAAGTACCAGAGTTCCGGTCATGACATTACCCTCACTTGAAAATCCAACACCTGGACCCACGAACTTTCGAGCATGGGAACGACGCCTCAACGGACACGGAAACATCGCAGTTGGGGTTCACTGGAACCGTCCGGAGGTCAAGAGCTTGATAGAGGATATGCTGCGTATGCATCGTGTGACGACAGCTTGCAGGAAGGAAGCCAACCACCTGATTTCGCTCGGTCAGCGCATCATGGGGTTAACCAACGCGTAATAGTCCTAGTACCGGAGACTGGAACACCAATTTACGGCTGGTACGGAATCGAAGCATCCAGGACTAACTTGGTGCCCTCATGCTCTATTCTGGTCTTATAGCTTATCTTAGCGATATCCTTTGTTGATGACGATAGTCTTTTGTTAAACCAGGTACTTCAATGGACGTCATTTGGATTCGTATCTGTCCAACGACTGGTGACATTTCATTTTCCACTGACCCTTTCAAATACGTCTACCTATCTTTCCCTGGCATCAAGGGCAGTGTGGTCCCATGCTAATCCCACGGCTCCGGGTATTGAGCGGAAGGTCCAAATTAAAAGACTCACGCCGATATGATACAACCCCTCGAAGAACAAGCGCCCGGGTGGGTCATAGTATTTCCTTCAAGTATCCAAAGCCTCGTTGAAACCCGAATGGGGTTGAACCAGACGGCTGGGCATTCAATTTCAATCACGCGCAAGCCAATATTACGGCGTGGCGATTCGGATCCTCCACGAGTTCGTGATGCCTCGACTCAAAAAACTACCCACGCGCGACGAGGCGTGGGGAGTTCAATCACCTGATCCTTGCCGGTTTAGGGGGGCCCTGATTGGTCAAGTATAAGTATAGTGCAAAGTGGAACCAATGGCCTATCTACCTCCGATCTAGAAATGCCAGACACCGCTCCTACTGCTCCAAGTACTGCAACTAGCACTCAAAAAGCACCCAATGGCGTTCCTCTAGATTTTAAACATCCGTTAGACCCCCTAACACCTGACGAGGTGACACAGACTATTTTAGCTCCCATGAACTTGCCTCTAATTTAGCGCAAGATCGTTGCCGTGTCTTTTGCGGTCCGACATTATATCGCCGCCCAAACAGACGTCAAGGCGATCAAGTTTATCACTTCGTACCTGTTACCTCCACCCAAAAAGGCTGTTCTTGCATATCTTGGAATACCATTAGTTCCTGGCGGCCAGCCGGAGCCACAAACTACGATTGTTAGGAAGGCAGAGGTTGATGTGAGCCACATGCTATCTGTCAATTGGATATTGGTCTCACGACCTGGAAATTGCTTGTCACGCTTTTCAGTTCCTGGACGTCGTAAATGGGTATGAACTGTTTGGTTAATGTCTTCCACTTTAACCTCGATTTAGACGTTCATATAACGTGATTCTCTTATTCCAAAACTTAAAATGGACCGTAGACACATTCGAATTACTGCCAGGAACCGTTCACCCGCAAATATCGGTTGAGGAACTTATTGATTGTGAAAGGATTGTGAGGGGGAATGCCCAGATCCAGAAACTAGCTAAAGATGTTGGTGAGTGTTGGCTAGTCCCTCCGCGTTTGATATCTTATCAAATATTTAGGCATCCTCCCCGAGCAAATATTTTGTGATGGATGGTCGATAGGTTATGATGAACGGTTCCCACAACATCGGCGTATTCAACAAGCCTTGGTCTTTGCAAGATTCTCGGAGCATGATAACCTCTATGCTCATCCTATGGTAACATCTTTTCAATTCCTGGGATGGGATGTACCGAAGCTGATGCTAATCCAGGACTTCGTTCCAATTATCGACGCGCATACTGAGGAGGTTCTCCACGTCGGTATGCCCTCATGTTCGTATCCGAAAGTATTTAATAAAGTTACCAACCTAGATTTCCCCTTGCACTATAAACAAACTCCAAGCGGTCCAAGGCTTCCGGTACCAACGACGGAGCCACCGCCGTTATCAACAGATCCTTTAGAATATGCTCAGCGGGATCGCATTCCACCCCCTAGGAAGGCTTTTGATTTCCTCCCCGATCTGATGGAGAAGACTGCCGAAGACTACAAGCCCAGAACTGACATTAAACCGCTTCACATCGTCCAACCCGAGGGTGTTAGCTTCAAGATGAATGGCAACGAGTTGGAGTGGCAAAAATGGAAAATGCACATATGTACGCTCTTATAACACCTTGCAAACTGTGTTAATAACCTCGCACTAGCCTTTACCCACCGCGAAGGGATAGCTCTTTCGACGATCACATATAATGACAATGGGGAAGTTCGCCCCATATTCTATCGCCTTTCTCTTGCGGAAATGGTTGTCCCGTATGGGGCGCCAGAATACCCTCACCCCAGAAAGTTTGCGTTTGACGCGTAAGGAGCCTCCCCTTAGTATCTGCACCTTCTCATCATTTTCCAGCGGGGAGTATGGGATGGGCACAATGGCGAATGAGCTATCTTTGGGTTGTGATTGCTTGGGCCAAATTCATTATTTGGTTTGTCACTTTGCCTTACAACTACGATAGTTAAATTAATTAATGAACTAACCAGCCAGGTTGTTTTGTCGCACACGACGGAAGCGCCATCAATATCAAAAATGTTATATGCATCCATGAGGAGGATTCTGGTGTTCTATGGAAACATACCGATTATCGCCCGGGAGGGCGGTCACAAACGGTCCGCCGACGCCGATTGGTCGTGAGTATGGTGTGCACTCTCGCAAACTACGGTGGGTGTTTGTAATCTCGATATTTAAACCTAAAAAGTAATTTCAATTATCAGAGTATGTGTGGAATTATTTCTTCTATCAAGACGGAAGCATCGAGTTCGAGATCCGCCTCACTGGCATTCTTCAAGTCTATGTCTCCCAAGACGGCGAACCTAGTCCATACGGTGTCACTGTGGCCCCGAACGTTAACGCTCAGAATCATCAACATCTGTTCTCGGTTCGCGTTGACCCAATGGTGGATGGTCTATATAACACGGTCGTTGAATCGGATATTATCCCTCTCCCCGACGCCCCCACTGGTTCAGCCTCGAACTACGCTGGTAACGCCTTCATCTCGCAGGACAATGTTCTCAAGACAGAGACAGCACGTCCATATGACTTTGAGAAGGAACGCCGCTGGAGAATCACCAACCCAGCTCGCAAGCATTATAGCTCAGGCCGGGATGTAGGGTACGTGGTGGGGATGAAGGGAGGTGTAACCCCAATGATGGCGAGACCTGATGGATGGGCTGCGAAGCGGGCTGCATTCATCACCCGCCCCTTTTGGGTTGTGCAGGATGTGGAAGGGGATAAAGGTGGTAGGATGTGGCCGTCGGGTAAATACGTACCACAGACGAGAGAAGAACCAGGAGATTCTGTTGGCCAATGGGTGAAAGGCCAGAAGAACGTGGATAACGAGGATATCTTGGTATATTTAACTGTTGGTACGTGTCAACCCGCCGCGAACGTGCTCGGGCAGACTGAAACGCCGTGCCAGGAACGACTCACATACCAAGACCAGAGGACTGGCCTGTGTAAGTACCCTGCCGTTCGATTCATATCCTAGTATAGCCCACTAATTATGTTGGTTACAGAATGCCCGTGGAACATCTGAGCGTAACGTTCAGACCGCAATCCTTCTTCAAACTCAATCCTAGCATGGACGTTCCCGGCGTCCGAGACCAACACAGCGTTCCGGCCTTCCCTGCGAACGAGGGAAACGGGCACGCATGCCCTTGTTGATGTGATCGTCTACCCCGGGGTCAGTGCTCAAGTTGAGGTTGGGCGAGTGTATATGTATTTTTAACCAATATTCACAACCTCAGTTGACACTTACACATGTAGCGTTTGATTACTAGTAACATACAAGATGATGCTCTAGCAGCCCGAGTGATCTCTGGTAATGAGCAGTAAGGCATGAAAGAAACTGGGAAGGACCTCGTTATAATAATTATTTTATTGCTGTCTCGAACCCCCAAATTTCTGGCATGAACTGAACTCGGCCCCCGACATTTCCGGTTCCCCTTGGATCACAGGTAAGCGCTTTCTCCACAGGTAAACCCCCTTCTCCACACAGCACTAGGCCAAACACTCCCAAATCCCGCCGCACCCGAAATCCACCCGAGATATCAAGAACATCACTTATGCGTCACTTGCGTCACTTATGCTATTATAGGCTATTGTTCATACGAGCCCCCGTATCTTCGCCTAAACTTCGTGCCCCTGGGTCCTGATAGGATAAAGCGGGCCTGGACCCCGCCGAGTGGTATTCAACAATGATAGCTAACCAGTGACCATGGCGGTGTGATCGCAATGCCACAATGTAGTGCCACAGGTCGCGCACTGAATGGAAGGTTTGCTAACCATATCAAGCCGTCGGAGGATAAGCTGCCATGAATCCAAATTGGTCAAACGCCATGACTCATGTCACTCCTATGCCTCGGCTATATCATCATCACGCCAGTTTCGTCTTATCTGAGCGTGGTGTTGCAACCGCTCTTATCCTTGTTACTCTGTTCCACATCTCAGACATTATATTGTACTTCACCCTCAATTCTTCTTGCCTCCCACCATGACGTCCCTCTCATACACCGCCCAAATGCTTTCCCTCCGAACACAACCAGACACACCAACCAGTGATATGGAGAAGACCCGACAATCACCGACGTCGTTACTCCCGGTTTACACCAAAGACATACGTGCTTATGAGCACGAGCGACAACGAGCGAAGAAAGTCGCTGATACTGCGAAGATGCGGGAACGTAAGGTCAACCGCTGGCCGCTTGGGTTCTATGTCACTAAGAAAGGAACCTCGACTTCAGAGAAGAGCAAGCGCCCGCAAAGGGACGACGACGAGGGCTTGGCAAAGTTGGTGGAGAGTAAACGGGAACCCGGTAGCGAGTATGTGATCACAACCCCGGCTTCAAAGTTCGAAGTGAAGCTGGAGGACTTGCTCACTCCGCCGAAGCATCGCAAGAAGGGCAAGTCTATTTTAGGGTGTATGATGTCAACTCACCTTCTAGTTACAATAGAAACCGATTTTGAGGTTGTTCCCCATGTGCGCTCCGTCATTGCTTTGGATGATGATATCATCCGGGAGCCAGGTGTCGATGAAGGATGGGAGCATATCTCCAGCGATGAGGACCAGTCCGACGGCCCCAAGACCCCCTCTTATGCCACAGTCGTTTCCCTTTCTCGGGAGCAATCCATTTAGACCATTGCTCGCATTTTTAACATATGTACCACCGTATAATCCGTTCCGCAGTACAAGCAGATAGACGCTGGCGGAGGCTGTGGACTCTAGGCAGGGGAACTGTATAAATATTTCAATATATGATTAATGTAGACAACACAACTAGCTCCCGGCAGAACTTGGTGGCCAGGAGCTGGGATACCCATTCCTTCAAGCACAAGCACGATAGCAGTGACATGTGGGGCTGATGGTAATGAAGTTGGTGAAACGCTGCTGGACAGTGTACCCTAACGTCGAGCATCTGGGTGAGGTATTATTTTACAAACGAGCTAGTTGACCCTCCCCAGATTTTAGGCATGAATCCAATTGTGTTCTGGAATATCCGATGGGTGTTGCGATGGCCTCGGGGTGTCTGATCGATGGTGCTCCTTCCTTAAGACGACAAACGATACATAAATGAATCGGAAAATGCTCACGAATTTGGTCGTGACTGAGGGGTTAATCATTTGCACGTCTTACCACTAAAAACTTAATGGATGGCTGCCGGGTGGTTTTTTGCCGCCGCCATCGATTTTCCATACGGTGTTTGACCCTGGGGAGGATTCTCCTTGAGACTCGCCGGTCTCCTCGTTTGGAGTAGCTTCGCCCGCTGCCCGCAAGCTTGGTCTGACTCCCAGCGTAGAGCACAGGACCTTGTATCTCGAGCGAATCTGCCGCAGCAGTCTTGGTATGTCGACGTCAGAAGCTGTCTCTGATGCGGATGGATTGACTCGGGGAAATTGTGATATCAGCTCCAGAAGATGTCGGATGTGGTTACTTGCGCGGCTTGATGAAAACAAAAGTTATGATCGGGAGGGAGGTGAGACGGCTTTGAACACACTCATCCAATCGATTCTGCTTGATAAAAATGGCCTTCCACATCAACGCAAATCCCTCGTAGAATCCGATCTCCTCCCACATCTCAAAGCCTTTTTCCCTTCCCAGAGCCCTGCCTTCGATGAGACCATGTATACGGCCATGCGCGAATCCATCCTCGTATCCGGTATCATAGAAACTGGAGATCAACTCAGGGGACGCGATGAAGTGAAATGTAATCCAATGCGGACGTTTGTTCAAGGTGAACCAAGGATTCGATGTCAAAATCGTCGGCCATCGATGCTATAGGTTGAGGACTGCGTTTGTGGCTGCCCCTAAGGATCTGATCACATCCAGAGTCATACAAGGCCAAAGTGCGCGGGCATTTCCGAAGTGCCAATCCCAATTTGCCCTCCACCAAAACATCGACCTCAAGACTATCGATTGCTACGTAAGGCCCACGATGCAGAGCTACACGGGCTGTGCACAGTTTCTAGATGGTTCCCTGTTCGGGCAACGCTGATGAACTGAAGCTGTATAGCCTGCGTTTAGAACAGCAGTCATGGCCTCCTCGTCGGCGGCTGCAGCGACGACCTCAATACAAGTTGGTGAGCTCAGCAGTAAGGGTATACTTTATATATATATTTAATTGCGCATCTCAGCTTTGCGAATACGCCCCCTTACCGCCCAGGATTCGACCTCCATACCCATTCGCTTCCAACGCTCGGTCGTTCACGCGGCTTCCCCCACATCAGTATCAATCGAGTCTACGTCTGGTGCACCCTCTGGCACATCACCATCACCGTCTTCCACCCCATCAGCGAAAAAACAGTTCTTCTACTTTGACCAAGTCCACCCGCCCTCCACAACCCAATATGATCTCTTCACTTCCACCGCGCAACCCCTTGTTTCTCGCTTTATTGAGGGTTTCAATTGCACTATCCTAGCGTATGGACAGACCAACAGTGGCAAAACCTTCACCATGACAGGAATTGACCCAGACGGAGACCCCTCTAACCCTAACAACGGTATGGGGATCATACCCAGAGCCGCCTCAGACATATTCTCTCGGGCCAAACAGCTCAAGGATGAACGCGGCGGATCTTGGAGCTATAGCATTAAGGGCTCTTTCATCGAAATTTACAACGAGGACCTCATAGACCTATTAAGCCTTGACGACTCCACTGGTGGGAGGCGACAAGTCCAAATTAAAGACAAGGACGGCCATATCATATGGGGAGGCCTACGAGAGGTTGATGTTGGGAATTCGAGTGAGGTTATGACGTGAGTTCCGATTTATTGCTATGGACGTCCCTCACTCCTTGGCCGTCGAATAGGCTCATCCGCAAGGGGACATCTATCCGACGAACGAAGGAAACCGACATGAACGCACAATCATCTCGCTCCCATGCTATATTCTCCCTGACGCTCACTCAGAAGAAATTTATCGGTTCTGCAGCCCCAACACGCTCGCCTTCATCCTTCCCCCCTGGCGGTCGTTCACCCTCACGAATTACTCGCCCTGGCTCTATAGATTCAGGTGCCGGCTCTGCTTCTGCCAACCACGTGTCATTGCCACCGTTAGGTCGTCCAGGAACACCAAGTTTTGCTTCGGCTATAGGACAGGGAGGTGGACTGCGCCCTTCAAGTGCTCTAGGTCATGCCGGAGAGCGGTCGGATGGAAGCTCGGGTGGTGAAGACGTTGGGGAATGGGTTACTATTGTATCAAAATTCCATTTTGTTGATCTGGCTGGTTCTGAACGGGTGAGCATTTATCTTATTCGACCACTTGTTATACACTCATTTTCCAAAAGCTCAAGCGCACAGTCGCTGCCGGGGAGCGTATTAAGGAAGCTATATCCATAAATAGTGGGCTTTTAGCCTTGGGGAACGTCATCTCAGCCCTTGGAGACCCATCAAGGGCCAAGTCAAATACTGCGACCCATATACCGTATCGGGACTCCAAGCTTACACGATTGTTGCAAGACTCGCTTGGTGGGAATGCGCACACGCTTATGATTGCCTGCGTTAGCCCTGCTGAATGGAATGCGGCTGAGACTATTAACACTCTCAAGTATGCTAACCGGGCGAGAAATATCAAGAATCGTGCGGCATTGGACGAGCGAGAGGATGGTTGGGAAGATGTGGAACGGCTTCAAGGCACTGCGACCCCTCTACAAAAGGAGCTCCGAGTCATCAAGGATGGTGGTACTACTTCTAACTTGTCCGACCAGGCACCAGAGGTTGTTGAGGGTGCTGGTAAGAAAGTCCTCGCTCAAATGACGGAGCTTCAGAATAACTACGAGGACTTACGCGAGAAGTTCGTGGAGCGGACGGAGGAGCTGACGAGACTTCGCAGAGAACTCGGAGAGAAACACAGAGGGAGTTCTTCGGATGCAGTGGGGGGAACAACGAAATATGAGGAGATCGTTGGGCCAGTTATTGAGGAATATGAGAAGACGGTAGCGGCAATGGAGGCGGAGCTTAATCTGAATAGAGCGGCCTTGCGGCATACCAACGAGATGGTGGAGGAAAAGGAAGAGGAATTAGCTGCCGTTACGGAGCGACATGCTGCAACTGAGCTGTATGTTGACGAGTTGCGTACTCGACTGGCGGTAAAGGCCAAAGAGGCTGAACTTGAGGCCGGAATTGAAGCCAAACGTGCCGCGCGTGAAGCCAAGAACACCGGACACGGGACTGCACATGAATCTGCCCTATCTCAGGCTGCTAGCCCGGTGTCTCTAGACGAGTCCCCACTGAAGTGCTAATTTAATTGGTTGCTCTGACGTTGTGCTCACAGTCACGTTTATAGTCCAAAATATGGGGAGTCATATCAGCAAGTTGGTAGCGCATCTCACAATGAGGATAGTAATATGATCAGCATGTCAATGCCTGTTGAGGTCGGACACCCTAGGTTGGTAACGGGCCTTCTCTCTGTCTTCCTATAACTTGAATGACTCCCAACTCAGGTCAATCCAAGAGGCTAATCCAGCTCGAAGCGTTCATGGCTTCAGCACTACTGGGTGAGACAATCCCCTGATTGTTGGTTTCTTTCTTCATAATATGGTTTCAAGCGATACTCCCCCCTTATCCCGCTCGGGCTCGCTTGACAATATCACGTATCCACAGCTTCCGGAGTACCGCGATCATGTCGCCACTCCACCATTGTCAGTGTCCGAGATAATACCCATGGATTGTGGCATGTTACCTTCGCGCCTACATCCCCCGATCCAGGGAACGCCTGGACGCCAGGTGCTGTCCTCCCAGAGATTGGACCAGGAAGAAGTAGGTGATGGAGACGGTCGGACGCAAGTTGGCTGGGTGGTCCCGTTTTCGCTCGACTCCCGCCTGAGCAAGTAGGCCCCATTGATTGCAGAGATTTTTGTTGGCTGTACTGATGATGTGGATAGCACACACCAACGAAACTCCGGGAAATCCTCTGCTAGAGTGCGTGGTGTTACCCATAACCTCGAAACCTGGTATGTCAATTGCGTGTTCAGTCACTGTAATTACATTAATTCCACCGCAAGTGGGGTACTCCCCTTTACGTCTCCCTCGAGCTCAAGCTCCGGCCATGATTCGCATCTACAGTTACCCGCTAACCCTCACCCTAATATTCCCTCATCTGTGAAGCCCCTACCCCCACAGGACGACCGACCATTCGATGACCATGGTTGGGTCGAATATCTCCTCCCAGACGAAAGCTTCTACTATGTACACCATACCCATCAAGTTGTTACTGACATGGACTTGAGCGACGAGAAGGTACTTGGTGATGTGATGGCTTACCTGGAGGACCACGATGATGTTATCCCCTCCGGGCAAGAATTCTGGCTGCGGGACATGGGATCCCGCAAGGGCAGCTTCGTTCCGCTCAGATGTTTGGTCGATCACGCGAAACAAAAGGTGGTGCTTAATTCACCGCGCGAGGCCAACGACGATGACCGTGAGTAAACAGTTTGGATAATCCAGCTCCTTAAGTTGGAATTCGTAACAACAGGGCTCGATGCGAAATATCGATATTGGTCCTTCATGGAGTCACATCCGGCCCACACATCCCTCCCATCAGACGCCCATCAAGATGCAATGAATTCTCTCAACTGGGCTTCAACCAGTGCGTCCTGTAGTCCTGATCTCGGACGACATTTGGTTGACCACATTCCCTCTTGTAGCTGGGATACTTCCCCCCAACCATTCAGCTCCTGCACCATTCACTCCAGAAGAGTGTCAGAGCCTCGCTGCCCTCCTTCGATCGATCGGTATGCCATGTCTTCCCACCTCGAGCTGAAGCAGCCTGACAGTCCTACCGCAGACAAACAAGGGGAGACGCCCTTTCACACCAGCACGGTCTCGAAGATCCTACTCAGGACCAGTAAGCGCGTCCCAACACAAGATCTATTTACATCATTCATCGAAACCCTAGTTTGTTGGCACCAATCCCATTCCCGCCCTGACAAGCCGTTACCTACGGATGCTGGGCGCAACGGCCCGCGCCAGAGGGGCCACGCTATGCCCGTCTGCAGTAGTTCATTCGTACTGACGGCCATGATCTATGCCTGTCTGGCAGTGAGTCCAACAACCCCCGCACGTCCGTTCGCCAATCTGAGCACGGTGAAAGACTGCAATTAATCTGTGTCTATCCCAAACTTTCATGAGGATCGCTGGCATTGGGGCGATCCTCTCTTTGTTGTCCCCTGTGGTGTCGAATGTCGTGGCTGCTGTGCAATTTGAGGTGGGTAACGGATTTACGGCACCCTATACGAAAAGAGATATATTCTCGGTAAGCCCTACGAGACGCCCTAGAAATAGCATTAATATTTAATGGGCTGCCCACAGCTGAAAGTCGCAGATTCGCAATCCCCCGCCCCACTTCCCCGGCACACATCACTGTGGCAGGGGCTGAAATTTCGGCTGTACAAAATCTCCAGGCCCTCCGACACAACTCCAACAACTGGGTCGTGATTTCCAATGATAGCATTCCCCAGGCCTTTGCTATCTCCGCGGAATGTGACGGGGCAATTATGCGATATCTCATCACTTATAGAACACACCTGATCGATTGAGCGGGGTGGCTGGAGTTTCGATGGGTTAGGGAACGCGGGGAACGCCTTGAATTTACATAAGACGTGAATCTACAGATAGCCACCGGTGTTGATGTTGAACGTTAGCGCGCTTGGACCCGCCGCGTGTGAAATCTGAACTTGGCGACCTTGCTCTAGTATTGTCGCGGTGTGGATCGCTGTCAATTGGCCGAATCCCAAGCGGTGCGGGCCACCACAAGTTTGCAACGTTGTGTATCGTTGTGACGGCTCTTCACTCACTGTTGCTTATTTTTAGCCTGCTGTATGTAGTACTCGTACCCGAAAATATGGAAACGTGTGATGAACCATCTTATCTCTTGCCATTGTCGAATTCTAGTCCTCACAAGTCCGGGTACGTCGAAGCAAACGAGTAGAGGAGTTTATCAGTTGCCTCATCTAATTTATCAGCCATTGCACTAACATTTCCCCCCAAATTTTGTGTGTAGGATAGTCGAAATCGTCGGCCATCTATGCTAGTTGAGGACTGCGTTGCGGCTGCCCCTGAGTTTTAGGTTTGATCAGTACTGACCATTATTTTGAACTGCATCCCACACAAGGCCAAAGCGGTACTCGTGCGAATCCCGATTTTCTCGTGGAGTCCAAAATATCATTGAACTTGGGGCCCGGCTTACTCATTGCAATTGAAACATTAATCGTCTCTAGGGCTCCACTGATACATTGCAATACATATCACTGCACCGTAATGATGATCACAAAGATTCCGACGTCCAAGTGGTGCTCCAGCGGTTGTGCGTATACTAGAGGCGCAATATCACCCGACCAAATTTACACGAACAATCCTACCCCAGCTTTATTGTTACCACACTGCCCGAGTCCGCCTTTTTAGGAATGAACTATACTGGTGCATCGACCTGTTTCAATGATTATCCCGTCTTGACGACCCCCCCAAGTACCCAAATAACCCCTTATAATTTATTACCTCACCCGGTTCCCGATTTTCGAGGGCATATAACTGGTATCCATCTGTTGCAGCATAATACCATCACCTTGGTGTGAGCCCCTCAATGAAGCAACTGTTGATGTATCGTTATTATAGCACCAGCGCTTGTTGGAGTAATATAAACCCGTGGAACATTGAGCTTATCGGTCCCGCACACGCCCACACACTCGTGTTGCACCCACAGTCTTCATGTCAGCGTTGCCATACACATTTTCCGATGCTTATGGGTCTGTCGAAATTTGTGTCATACTTGCGGGCATCCTCAATGGATTCCTCGCTTCGCAAATGATCTCTTACTTCCGTAGCTTTGGGCGTGATCCGATAATGCTAAAGGCCTCGGTGAGTGGTGCGAATTTTAGCGGATTGGCGACCTAACCTTGTCTGGTAAAGATCGCTTTGATATGGTATGCTTTTACGTTCTCAAAAAAAGAGACAATTCATGACCGAATCAACTCAAGGGCCGCGACCTCCGCGAGTTTCGGGTGCTCCTGCTGGATACTATACACACTCACGATGACGCAACACCAAGTACCCCTCATGGGAATAATCATCCCAGCAGGACTTTCAGCCGCAATCGCGCTCGATATCGTGGTCCATTGTATGACGCAGGTTTGTTGCCTGTGTCTGTTCATTAATGTGAATCTCATATTCTGATAGGGGATCTACATCTACCGGATGTTCAAGTTCAGCCATCAGATATGGCTCCTTATACCGTGCTGCGCGCTGGTTCTGTTCGAACTCGGATTGGCACTTGCCTGGGCAATAAGCGTGGCTCCACTGAGGAGTGGATTGTTAATCGCACTCTGGAGCTCGAAATTCAAATGGATCATTGATACACTCTTCGCAACAGGCGCGCTTTTGGATTTGGTAATAACAGTGTCTATCTGTTATCAGTTGAGACAAAACCGGATATTGGGTTTGAAGAGGTTGGCTCTATGTAAACCCGATCGCTTTGGTCTAGGGACTGATTGTGTCTTAGAACCAAAGATCTCATCGACACTATCATCCGATGGACGATACGTGAGTGGCATAAAGGCTTAGCATTTGCCTCCCCTTTATAAAATATTGTTTTTGTAGAAAGTGGCCTGGTTACTTGGTACAAGCCCTCCAGCTGCAGTCAAACCGTTACTGACACCATTAATAGTCTCGTGGCCATCGTGGTTTTGATCACGGTATGTTATCGTGTTCATTTTTGGGATAGCTAATCCCCAGGCTCCTCAAAGTGGACAACTAATCCTACATCTAGTAAATATTCCCGGTCGAATCGCGACTGCAACTAATTCCTGTTTTCTAGATCTATGGCTGGGGATTAGTATATGTTTAACCGATTGTTAGTACCACCTTCGCTCCATTTTTGACCGGCATCCTAATCGAATCCAAGGCTACGCAATGATGTTGATGGCGCTGTGGGTCTTTGGCGACTGCTTCGTCCATGTTTTCATTGCTAATTCCCGGCAGAATGAATGGACGAATGCGTCTCAAGAACAAGGATCACGTCACGTTGACTAGTATTCATGTTGTGGGGGGTACCGACTCTACAAATGGTTCGAGTGAATTGAGTCGGCACCCGACCCCCACGCCGAAGTTCAAAGCATCAAATCTGGTTGCCGGAACTGGAGCAGGGGAGGTTGAACCCAAAGCATAAAATCTCGATTAGAGATGGCCGTATCTTCATGATCACTTATCATTATACTAATTTCTTAGCCAGGCCTACTATTTCATATTTTACTGCTTCGTTGGAAGAATATCATGAACGATCCATTCGAAGCAGCCTTGGGTTATCGTTACGTTGACTATTAGACTAAAAACCACACTGCTTCTAATACATCATACAAGATGCAATGTCGAATCCCATACCCCCACATCAACGACGAGAGCCACTATATCGCGCGAAGCAGATCCCCAGACCCTGGATGTCCATGACTGGGGATTGACTCTGGAACATATGCTACTGTTGCATCTTTGTGGACTATTTTTAATGTCACAATTTGTTGCAATCATCTCCGGGTCCCCCGGACCCCGCAATTCCCCCGCAATCATTCACGTTGCAGTGATGTGTATGATACACATTACTCGCCACAGCTTCACCCCACCATGCTACCCAAATCTGCCCCTTCAGGCCTTCAGAATTGAACTATAGTCTATACTGACTCCCTTTTTCCAATGTCGACGACCTGTTGTATGACTATCCAGCCCTGACGATCCCGAACAACCCTTCATAACTGTAACCGGCACTATATGTCTATCGTGGCACAATGATCCTATCATTTTGATGCGAAGCAGCTGCTGATGCATCACTATTCACCAACGCTATATAAATCAGTGGAGCATCTGATCTATGCTTGTCCTGCGCAAGCCCAGGCAACCTTCGTGCTGCGTCTATCTTAATGTCGGCGTTGCCAACATTCTCCAATGCATATGGGTCCGTCGAAATTTGCATCATACTTGCGGGTATCCTCAATGGATTCCTTGCTTCTCAAATGATCTCCTACTTCCGTAGCGCCAGGCGCGACCTGATGATACTAAAAGCCTCGGTGAGTATTACACTAAACTTTTAGCAGATCGACGACCTAACCTTGCTTGGTAAAGATCGCTCTGATATGGTATACTTTTACGTTCTCGAACAAGGAGGTGTATTCATGACAGAACGAACTCAAGGGCTGCGACCACCACTAGTTTCGGGTGTGCCTGCTGGATACTATACGTGGTCACAATGACGCAACACCAAGTACCCATCACGGGAATAACTATCCCAGCTGCATTTTCAGTCGCAATCGTGCTCGATATTGTGGTGCATTGCACGACGCAGGTTTGCCACCCATGTCTATTCATTGATGCGAATCTCATATTCTGACAGGGAATCTACATCTACCGGATGTTCAAATTCGGCCGTCAGATATGGCTCCTCATACCGTGTTGCGCACTGGTTCTATTCGAATTTGGATTGGCACTTACCTGGGCAATAAACGTGGCTCCGCTGAAGATAGGACTATTGATCGTAGCCCAGGATTTGAAATTCAAATGGATCATCGATACACTCTTCGCCGCAGGCGCACTGCTGGATCTGATCATTACAACATCCATCTGTTATCAGTTGAAGCAGAACCGGATATCCGGTTTGAAGAGGTCTGCCCTAACGCAAACCCGGTCGCTTTGGTCCAGAAGCTGATTGTGTCTTAGAACCAAGGATCTGATCGATACTATCATCCGATGGACGATCCGTGAGTAGCATAAGATTCCATTCATGCCTCTCTTTTTTATAAAATATTTTGTAGAAAGTGGCCTGCTCACTTGGTACGAGTCTCCCAGCTGCGGTCAACCATTACTGACACCGTTAATAGTGTTGTGGCCATCGTGGTTCTGATTACGGTGCGCTGCCGTGTTCGTTCCTGGAACAACTAATTCTTAGCCTCCCCCAAGTGGACAACCAATCCTTCATCTAGTAAATATTCCGAACTGAATCACGATTGTAACTAACCCCTGGTTTCTAGATCTATGGCTGGGGATTAGCGTGTGTTTAACCGATTGTTAGTGTCACTTTCGCTTCAGTCTCGACTGGAATTCTAATTGAATTTAAGGCTACGCAATGATGTTGATGGCACTGTGGGTCTTCAGTGGCAACTGCCTCTGTTGAGATATCACCTGATCAGATTGCGCCATATCACACCATTATGCCATCATCATTTACCATTATGATTAACTCAGTCTCACGATACATATACAGTAGCTACACAGCCACTGTTATGTAGTATATATATCATGTATCCCTGTAGAGTAGTTCTCTACTGGAATACAATAGTATCTACTTGGTTAACTACCACAGTGTCAGGGTCACCTAACCCTGCTATCTGATTGATCTCTGATCTGTAGACCTGCATTCCAGCATCGGTACTCCAATTATCCGACAGCCTCGTCCATATTTTCCTTGCTAATTCCCCGTAGAATGAATGGACGAATGTGCCTCAAGAGCAATACCAAGGATCATATCACGTTGACCGATATTCACGTTGTCGGGGGTAACGGTTTTACAGACGGCTCGAGTGAATTGATATTGAGTTGGCAACCAACCTCCACACCAAAGTTCAAATCATCAAGTTCGGCTGCCAGAACCGGAACAGAGGGGTTTGGACCCAAGGCATAAATTTTCGATAGATACTAGCCAATATATTTATGTATGAGTGTATTTTTATGACATATTATCTTCATAGAAAGTGGCCTGGTTACCTGGCGCGAGTCCTCCAGTTGTGGTTAGCCGTTACTGGTACCATCAACAGTGTTGTGGCCATGGTTTTGGTCGCGGTACGTTACCATGTTCATTTCTGGGACGGCTGATCCTCAGCCTCCTCAAAGTGGGCGACGAATCCCACGTCTAGTAAATTCCCAACTGAATCATGACCAGACAGCTCCGAGTCGAGTGAACTGAGTCATCCCCCGACCCCCACGCCGAAGTTCAAATCATCAAATCAGGCTGCCAGAACTACATACAGTGTTCCACCGGTCCATGGGACACTCAGTCTAAATATTCCGTAAATTGTACAATCTACCTAAACGAAGTTGGCATATTTAAATACATACATGTGATGCATCTTTCCATATCTTCAGAATGGCTGATCACCGTTGTGGTGTCCATCAGCAAAACGGAAAATCTGTGGAAGGTCTGGAGGGTCTGATACGTCTGGGGTGTCTGGAAATTTTGCACTCCACACCTGCCACACACCCAGACACACACATTCCGAGAAACTTCCAGACAAGTCAACAGTTACTTGAGCCATAAGCTCGAGTCGAGCCTAATAAGTTCAAGTCACACAAGAAGTTTGAATAGAATCAGGAATTTACTTGGAATACAACAGTAGAATAAATTCAACACCATCCACAAGCTACTGTACTATTTTCTCCCGCCCAGTGTGAGTGGGCGCATCATTGTATGTGAGAAGGGTCACCTATCGTATGCAAACGCGGAATCCGGATGCACCGCCGTGCGAGTGGCAAGTGCAAATATGTCATCTCATTGCGTGCAAATGCGCCATCCTGCCACGGGTGAGTGTACCGTACCATCATATATGAATGCGCTGGCCCACCGCACTCAAGTTTGCATTGACCCCATATTCAAGGCTCATACCACCTTCCTAAAAATGCGAAGCGGGAATGTGGCGCCCGTATTTCAAGACTAGATGCGCTGGTACCCCGCCTAGAGCATGCCGCGCCTGCACCCCTTGACTAGCGTCACATATGCGAACTGTGCATGCCTGAGCCCTACGGATGCGTCAGTGTTGGTGTCCGCACGCAACAGGAGGCGTGCCAGGGATGGGGATACGCGTGCTAGTACTGCCAGAGTGGTCCGCGTGGGCATGGGTGGGGGTCAATCATTGGGACGAGTTGGCGGCATTAGCATTTTACGAAGTCGATGGAGGTGCAATGATTGTACATGTATGTAGCATCAAGAAGGTGAGCGCCGAGGGTGATTGATGAGCTGATGCATGCGGGAATGGATGAAAATGTTATAAGTACCTTCAAACTCCGCTTAAATTTAAAACGGCAGCCACATCGTTTGTGTGGCTGTATCACACCACTTATACCCATACAATGCGCAAGCCCATACCGCCATCGACGGCCTAGATATAACGCATTTCGGCTGTAGAGCCTTGTATAAGCTGTTCCAAGTAAGTGGTATTATCTCTCACCCGCCGATGGGCGTTAGATGATATCTGATCTACTCGCAGAAAAATTTTCGTCCAGCGTTCTGGGCCCTTGCATCCTCGCTCTACTTCCTCGATTACTCACGCCTCGCGCGGCATATCGCGTACCTGGACGTACACACTTGAGTGGCTCACAGTTCACCTCACGCGCCCGCTTTGCACTGCACGCTACCTCCACCCAACCACGATGACGAACTCACATCACCACCAATCGGTAGCCTGAATGATACACATTTCGACTGCAGGATCTTGTTTAGCTCACTTTGGGTAAGTGGTATTATCCCATACTTGCTGATGAACGTTGGATATCAAACATTTGAACCCCCCACAGAAAATTTTCATCCGACATCCTGAATCTTCATGGCCTCGCCCTGCTCTCCCAGTCACCCACACCTCATGCAACAGTCGCATGTCCGCACGCATATGCGGTTGGATGGTCCACGGACTATTTTATGTACCTGAACTAGGCAACACGCCGCTCCCTCCGTAGTGCCCAGCTACTTGATACCCGTCTTGCGTCCCACCTTTTCTGTGAAACGACATCACCAAGGGATGACAGCGCAATGAAATTACAGCGAGCCGCGTCATTGGGAGCGACATGAGGGTCCGCAAAATTCATGTCAAGTCGATTTTGCGTAGCAGGCTGCTTCGGGTAAGTGATGCTATCTCACATCCACCGATGACTGAACGTTCGATTGAGCTCATTCACAGAAAATTCCGCTCAACTCTTACCCTACTCCCCTGGTTGCTTGTACCTCACATATCGCATCGCACGCCCCCATGTACCCGCCCCCATCTATGATGCCCCACGTACTTCTCCTACATCTTACCCCTGCCGTGCAGTGACATCACCGAATAACGACAGGGAAAAACGGCATTATAATGATGACGCGGTGGTTGCACAACTAGGGCTCGACCGGATATTGTAATGCACTACTAGTACTACTTTGTATCATAGCGTTAAAGTAAACAATTGATTACAACCTAATTGTGTGAAGCCAATGTACGGGTGAAAGGAATTAATTATAAGTGTGGGTGGTATGGAGACCTGGTGACTCTGGCCACAGACTCGAGGTGTGGTAGCGGAAAAACCCGAGTCTGTGGCGACGCGGATATGATCATGTGCCAGACATCAGTGTGAGTGTCTGGTTGGTCTGGCTCGTCTGTCACCACACGCTCCAGACATTTGCCGTTTTGCTGATGTCTCTCGCAATGCTAATCAGTTCAACAATTCTCGCTTTGGGAAATATTAGGGTGCGTGACAACGATACAGTTGGCCAGAGAAATCAACCAATTCAGCCCCAAAAAAATCAAAAAGTATCTAGGATCCATCGCATGGATATTATGAACAGATGTCTCAACTAAAGTTTTTCATTCCACATGAATTTGAAAGGTTTATTTCATCATCTAGGAAAATGGCCACAATTTCGCTGTCGCCAACCACAAGGCCCAATTCGGATGCAAACGTCACCCAAGTCACGCACACAGCCCAAAATCTTAAGGGCGGTTTGGATTCGGCAGGCCGAATTCGTTGATTTTGTGACTGTCCCAAGGAGTGGTTTTGACACCCAAAAGGGTCCATTTAGTTTCAAGCAGGAAAAGTTCCACAGTTGTTCTCTGATGGTCTACAGGTGTGGTAGATAACTAGTTCACATGAATATGCATATTTCTATGTCCTCAGAATTCTCAGGTGATGAGGTATGGAATTAATTGAGACGAGAGAATAAAAACCGTCCCAAAGACCGGTGGAACACTGTAGAGCAGAGGGGCTTGGACCCAAGGCATAAATTTTCGATGGATGACCATATTTTCTATGATTATTTATCACCATAATAAATTTTGTCTAGCCAAGCCTGTTCCACATCTTGCTGCTGCACACGGTGATGTCGTCCGATATCATCAACGGTCTGTTCGGAGTAGCCGTAGCCTTGTGTTATCTTGGCTAGGGACAACATTGCCTGGAACAAGTTCAACTAGCTTCCGATATATCCGCCACATCATGGGGAATGCGATGTCAGAAACAGAGCAACCTGTACTCAACGAGCACGAACCTCGAAATGTGAGCGGCCATGTGTTACACCAAACTATGGTAGATTGTTAGTAGTAATCTTGCTTGGTCAAGATCGCTTTGGCATGGTGCGCTTTCGTGTTCCCAAACAAGGAGATACGTTCAGAGGTACTATAAATTACAGGGCCGCGACCTACGCCAGTTTTGGGTGCTTATGCTAGATATTATACATACTCACGGTGATGCAGCACCAAGTACCTACTATAAACGCGCACCCCAGCAGAATTTCCAGCCGCAATCGTCCTCGATACTGTGGTACATTGTACGACACAGGTTTGTCACTCGTGCCGGTTCGTCGACGTTCCCTTGCTAATTCCCTGCAGGATGAAGGGCCGAATGCGCCTCAGGAACAACGCCGGGGATCTTATCACGTTGACCAGTATTCACGTTGTGGAGGGTACCGATTACGCCGAAGTTAAAATCATTAAATTTGGTTGTTGGAACCGGAGAAAAGGAGGTTGAACCCAAAGCATAAAATCTTGATTGGAGCCTCACAAAAGTAAATGTTATTATATAATCTTCTCAACATTCGTCAAACACGCCAATAACCAATTCTTTTTTGAAGAGTTAGTTAATGTCAAGCAATCTTCGTAATAGCCATATGTTGGGTAGGTTCAAATTTTTCACCATCATCACCAGCAGCGTTGAGGGAGGGTCCTCACAGGTATGTTCATATTATGTAATAAATTTTACTTTTGGGAGGCACCAGTAAAAACCACACTGCTTCAAGTTCCAATACGTCATACAGGATGCAATGTTGGAACACCCCATATCCACGGTAATCCACCACATCAACGATGAGAGCCACTATACTGCGCAAAGCAGATCCCTAAATCCTGGACGTCCATGACTGGGAAATTCACACAACTTGTTGCCATCATCTCCGGGGCCCCGCCTGCGATTCGCCCGCAATACATCACTGCAACGTGGTGATGATCCAAGGAGTCTAATGCCTAGGTGGTGCGCCCCAACAGTTGCATCCTTCCACGTGGAGCACAATATCACTCACCACAGCTCCACTCCCACCACGCTACCCAAACCCGCCCTTCAGGATTGAATTATAGTCTAATATGCTGGTACGATGTCAACGGCCCATTGTATGACTATCCAGCCCTGACTATCTTCAAACAACTCTTCATTTCTATCGCTTGATTCCCTATCTTCGAGGAGGCATATAACTGTAGCTGGTATCCGTCTGTCATGACACAATCCCATCACCTTGATGCGAAGCCTTTGATGAAGCAGCTACTGATGTATCACTATTCAACAGCGCTATATAAACCTGTGGAAAATCTGATCTATACTTGCCCTGCGCAAACTCATACAATCGTGCTGCGTCTATAATCCCCATGTCTGAGCCAGCGTTGCCAACATTCTCCGTCGCATATGGGCCCATCGAAATTTGCGACATACTTGCGGGTATCCTCAATGGATTCCTTGCTTCCCAAATGATCTCTTACTTTCGTAGCCCCAGGCGCGATCCGATGATACTAAAAGCCTCGGTGAGTATTACACTAAACTTTTAGCAGATCGACGACCTAACCTTGCTTGGTAAAGATCGCTTTAATATGGTATGCATGCTTTTACGTTCTCGAACAAGGAGGTGTATTCATGACAGAACGAACTCAAGGGCTGCGACCACCGCTAGTTTCGGGTGCTCCTGCTGGATACTATACGTAGTCTCAATGACGCAACACCAAGTACCCATCACGGGAATAAGCATCCCGGTGGCATTTTCAATCGCAATCGTGCTCGATATTGTGGTGCATTGCATGACGCAGGTTTGCGACCCATGTCTGTTTATTGATGCGAATCTCATATTCTGACAGGGAATCTACATCTACCGGATGTTCAAATTTAGCCATCAAATATGGCTCCTCATACCGTGTTGCGCACTGGTTCTATTTGAATTTGGACTGGCACTTACCTGGGCAATAAACGTGGCTCCGCTGAAGATGGGATTATTGATCGTAGCTCAGGATTTGAAATTTACATGGATCATCGATACACTCTTCGCCGCAGGCGCACTGCTGGATCTGATCATTACAACATCCATCTGTTATCAGTTGAAGCAGAACCGGATATCCGGTTTGAAGAGGTCTGCCCCAACTTTGCAAACCCGATTGCTTTGGTCTAGGGGTTGATTCTATCTTAGAACCAAGGATCTGATCGACACTATCATCCGATGGACAATCCGTGAGTAGCATAAGATTCTATTCATGCCCCCCCTCTTAGAAAATATTATTTTATAGAAAGTGGTCTGCTCACTTGGTACGAGTCTCCCAGGTGCAGTCGGCCGTTACTTAAATTGTTGATAGTGTCGTGGCCATCGTGGTTCTGATTACGGTGCGCTGCTCCGTTCATTCCTGGAACAACTAATCCTCAGGCTCCTCAAAGTGGACGACTAATCCCACGTCTAGTAAATATTCCGAACTGAATCATGATTGTAACTGATCCCTGTTTTCTAGATCTATGGCTGGGGATTAGTGTATGTTTAACTGATTGTTAGTGTCACCTTTGCTTCAGTTTCGACTGGAACCCTAATCAAATTTAAGGCTACGCAATGATGTTGATGGCATTGTGGGTCTTCAATGGTGATTGCTTCATGTTTTCCTTGCTAATTCCCTGCAGAATGAATGGGCGAATGCGCCTCAAGAACAACGCCAAGGATCATATCACGTTGACTGATATTCACGTTGTCACTGACATTGTCAGGGGCAACGGTTTTACAGACGGCTCAAGTGAATTGAGTCGGCAACTAACCCCCGCGTCGAAGCTTAAATCATCAAATCCGGTTGCCAGAACCGGAACAGAGGGGTTTGGACCCAAGGCATAAATTTTCGATAAATGGCCATATTTATAACATTATCTCTCAGTATTCATTCACCCAAAGACTGTCCAGTCCCCGGAATCCTCCAGTTACCAATGTTCGCTTCTTCGGTCCCTTCTATCTTATCCTGATAATTTTATTGCTGAGCTCAGTCCCACTGCCCACTGTCTAGAGTCTGGCCCCTGAATATTGAATACTCAATCACTTACGTGAGTGGTGCGGTTTGGCTATTTAGATTATTGGGGACTACCCGTGAGAAAATCGCCATCCATGGGAATCCGATGGGATATAGCACGTCTGCAACACCAGTTTGCGATAACGTTGCATAACAAGAACATAATCTCTATACCATCCCTGCCGCCCTCAGCACCGCAAATGCAACAAAAATTCGATTTTATGCAGAAGAACGGTCTCGGGGCGCGCCCAGACCACTCGAAAGAAGCAAAACTCGTCCAAGTGCGCCCAACCGTCCCTCAAGACTATTGCAAGTCTGTTTCCGCCTCAGGCTACCCTAGTGCAAGAAGACCTCTCTGGTGCATTCTAATTGTCGCCAGACCCTGCGCCGCTTACACAGGTGCCTGAAAAAGCATCTGATGCGCCCAAACGGGCCAAACCGCCCAAAGCGTCGCACCACTCTCCCTCATCGCCCCTGGGACCCACAAAGCTGCAAGCGCACCCGGAAATTTGTTTTAGCCAAGGAAGATTATTTCGCAACGTGCCTTCTCGTCCAGACCGTCCACAGCTTTGCCCCCAGCCCCAGACTCACTGTTAATCTGTCTCTGCCTTAGATAGGCATCTTAGCAGCATCTCGCACCCCGCTGCCTCGTTTGCTGAAAATGCATGAGGGTTAGGGGTGCCACTGGCCTCCACCTTTGACCGCCCCTGGACCCTCGAAGCACTCATTCGCTATGTCGATCGACGTGCGCAATGGTGTTTCGAGGCGAAATGGGGAGACTTGAGGCGAGACACCCTCAAGTGTCTATATTACCTGCAAAACCAGTGCCTACCCTTACTCTCGCAATACCTGGTTTTGATGGGTATAGGTACGGGTACGATTTTTTTTACCGCCAGGGGTTACCCGCGCTCATCACTATGTAACAGCTGCAAAACTCCCTCAAAACGGTGCCCCTACCTTCCCATTTAAAGGAGGAGGGTCTTTGGTGGGGCGTCGACACGTCGACACTAACACATTCTCTCACCATTCAAATATTAAGGGCTTACTTCCAAGCCGGGAACGTGCCGCCATCGCCACCCTCCAAGAGAGCAGGAGGTAGTTAATTCTCAAACAGTCTTCAACGACCACCCCCCAAACAACGTGTCGCACGCTCCCTTTGCTGATTCCCTGCAGGATGAATGGACAAATGTACCTCAAGAAAAACACTAAGGATCACATCACGTTGGCTAGTATTCACGTTATGGGGGGTATCAATTCTACAAGCTCAAGCGAATTGAGTCGGGCAACTGACCCCCAAAGTTCAAACCTTCAAATCCGGTTACCAGAACTAGAGAGGGGCTTGGACCCAAGGCATAAAATGATTAGAGATAATCGTATTCCTATGATCACTTCTCGCTATACTATTTATCTAGCTAGGCCTATTCCACATTTGCTACTGCACACGCGGGGGCCGGTGCCGCGCTTCTCTGGGGGGATATCATCAGCGGTCTGTTCAGAGCCCCGGGTTATCTTGTCTAGGGACAACACTGCCTGGACAAGTTCAACCAGCTTCAAATACATCCACTGTATCATGGGGGATGCAATGTCGGAAACTCTGGATACCCGCAATAACTGTTGATTATCCTAGCCATGTGACACTCGCGTCCATGACGCGTCGTCCAGGATTACATCAACCATCGATTTTATCCTTGTACCACCATGTAGTGCACTGGCATCTCCGAGAACACGACAACGTCCCGTTCTGTTCGCACGACTCAGTGTAGCCGTTGGCCACAATAAGTTTCCATTGGTCTGATTACAGGGTTTCCTAAAAACCTTGAGAATGTCGAGAGAAAAAAATGTAACGCAGCTTCCCAAAAAGGAAAATTCAAGATAAGGTTTGATTGCATGCCTCCTGCAGATTCCCTCTAGACGTCGACGCGCCAACACCCACAACCATGAATGTGGTGACAAAAACTACTCCAATGCTTACTGGCTTAGTCCCCCGTCATATCCGGATTCCGCGACAATGATTGCCTGGTTGAAACGTTGAAGGTCAGGCATGAAGGCATGCTCCGTCTCTCGGTTGAATCCAGCGAGTCAAAATCTGACATCCACTCTACTCGAGCTCTCTGCGTCTCAACAGCCAGTCTATTGGTGGGCAACAATTTTCTACGGATTTGCCATGGTAACACCTCTACCCTCGTTCTATTGATTTGGCAGCTATGACCGCAATTTGGGACCTCTAGAGTTGTCGACGCCTTGATCACAACCCGACGGCCGACTCGGGATTAGTATGGTGTTTCCGTTCAGCCTACTTCCCTCTGGCACAGGCTATGGTCCTGGTTTTGTTTTTTTTGCGCTCCGTAAAGTCCTGCAAGATGTGGGCTCAGTCTTGAATTTACTATACGGTCATGGTAGCTACGATTACATGCAAATGTGTTTGAGACAAGGGGCAATGAAATCATACCTGACCAAGCCTTCAGTATCATCTTTGGACTACTCGAGCGCATCGTTTTTACGTATTAGAGTATTTTCTGTCACCATTCAGCTGTAGGTGTTGGCGCGTCGACGTCTGTGCAAGTCGCGGTATGCATGCAAAGTTCAAACCTTATTTCCAATTTTCCTTTTTGGGAAGCTACATCACATTTTTTTTATTTCGACATTCTCAAGGTTTTTAGGAAACCCTGTAATGATAACAAGCCCGAGCCTTGAAATGTGACATGACATGCGACATGCGTCAAGCACTGAGGCGAAGTAGACAGGCACTTCCTCGGACCTGTTAATTGGTTTGCTCAAAGCCCCCAGGATACCACTGAACTTGGAGCTTAATTGTCACGGTCATTTCCAGAGCTTCGCCCAGCAATCCGTCCATTATAACTACTCATCATCGCACTGGTGTCTGCCAACTTGTGCAACGATGATCTGTGGCGTCTTTCAAGTTATTGGATCCCACGTACAGCTGGCAATCCATGAATATCTCCATCATCTATGATGCGATCCTATTTGATGAACAGCTTTGATGTATCGCTATTCGCAGGCAGTCATTGGAATAATATAAACCAGTGACCAGTATTTGATCTACACCAGTCCCGCAAAAACCCACACAATCGTGCTACGCCCATAGTCTCTATGCCAGCGTTGCTATTCACATTCTCCAATGTTTATGGATCCCTCGAAATTTGTGTCATGCTTTCGGGTATCCTCAATGGATTCCTTGCTTCCCAAATGATCTCTTACTTCCGCAACTTCAGGCATGATCCAACGATACTGAAAGCTTCAGTGAGTGTTACATCAAACTTTGGCTGATTGGCGACCTAACCTGCTTGATAAAGATTGCTTTGATATGGTATGCTTTCACGTTCTCGAAAAAGGAGATATATTCATGACAGAACGAACTCAAGGGCTGCGAACATCGCTAGTTTCGGGTGCTCCTGCTGGATACTATACACGTTCACAATGACGCAACACCAAGCACCCCTCACGGAAATAAGTATCCCAACAGGATCATTTTCGGCCACGATCATGCTCGAGATCGTGGTACGTTGTATGACGCAGGTTTGTTACCTGTGTCTGTTCATTGATATGAATCTCAATTCTAATAGGGGATCTACACCTACCGGATGTTCAAGTTCAGCCATCAGATATGGCTCCTCATACCATGCTGCGCGCTGGCTCTATTCGAATTTGGATTGGCGCTTACCTGGGCAACAAGCGTGGCCTCACTGAGGAATACATTGTTGATTGCAAGCTGGAGTTCGAAATTCAAATGGATCGTCGATGCACTATTCACAACAGGCGCACTTCTGGATCTGGTAATAACAACATCCATCTGTTATCAGTTGAAACAAAACCGGATATTAGGCTTGAAGAGGTCTGTCCTATGCAAGCCAATCACTTTGGTCTAGAGCCTGATTATATCTTAGAACCAAAGATCTCATCGACACCATCATTCGATGGACAATACGTGAGTGGTATAAGGTTCTCCTCGTCTCTTTTATAAAATATTATCTTCATAGAAAGTGGTCTAATTACTTGGTGCGAGTCCTCCAGCTGTGGTGAGCCGTTACTGATACCATTAGTAGCGTTGTGGCCATCGTAGTTTTGATCGTGGTACGTTACCATGTTCATTTTTAGGACAGCTAATCCTCAGCCTCTTCAAAGTGGGCGATTAATCCTACGTCTAGTAAATATCCCCAACTGAAGAGTCATGACCGCAACTAATCACTGTCCTCTAGATCTATGGCTGGGGATTAGTATGTGTTTAACTGATTGTTAGTAGTATCACTTTCGCTTCAGTTTTGACCAGCATCCTAATTGAACCCAAGGCTACGCAATGATGTTGATGGCGCTGTGGGTCTTTAGTGACCACCTCGTCCACGTTTTCTTCGCTAATTCCCTGCAGGATGAATGGCCGAATGCGCCTCAAGAACGACGCTGAAAATCATATCACGTTAACTACTAGTATTAGCATTGTGGGGGGTGCTCCCAATTCTACACATGGCTCAAGCGAATTAAATCCGCAACTGGCCCCCATGCCGAAGTTCAAGCCTTCAAATCTGGTTACCAGAGCCGGAGCAGAGGAGTTTGGACTCAAGGCATAAATTAGAGACCGTCGTATCTCCACATGTCATTGCTGTGCCGAGTCGCCACTGGGTATTTATCTATTCTAATTTTGTGTATTCTTTACAGCAGTGTCCGGAAGTTCGAGTTCATCCTTTTTTTTCTGAAAATCAGGAAGGCTGACACCTGAAGGCCTGACGGAGGGGTGGGGTGGGTGTTCGATGCACTTTCATGGTGATGTCACCCAATCGGAAACTCCCTTATATGGTAATCTCGAAAAAAAAAAGTTCCCCGAAATCTCATTACTTTCGGACACCACAGTACTAGTAATGTTTCTATTAGCTAAGGTGTCGGATGAGCAAGCGAGTCACGACACCGGCGTCCAGCCGAGCGATTGGCGATAAGCATCTGTTTGGCCATCGCTTCGGTTTTTCCTCTCCCTCCGTCCACCATCGATTCGAACCGCATCTATCTTGCACTCTCAAACCTCCTTTTTTAACACTCCAACTAGCCTTTCATCCTTTCATTTACCCACCCTCCCACCCTCAGAATTTTATCCTTCACTATGTTAGCAGCCTCCTTGCTGGAGCTATTCACATATCGTATTAGCTTATATCGTACATCTATGGACTTTAACTACTTTCCTATACTCATAAATTCATTACATCCATTATGTAATTGAGCCCGTCGCCCTCAGTGATCAAGGAGCCAATTCGCCGAGCCGAGTGAGCGGCGTGTTCTCGTCTCCGCGTTCCAGCCTGAGCTCACGCTCGGCTTCCCCCCCAACCTTTTAGCTCCTTTTTCATTGCTGACAGACGCAAGCCACGCCGAGGCTGGAATCATGATATCTACTTACAAGACAAGCAAATTCGACTTGAGATTTTCATAGGACCGGTCGAGAAATCCAAATTTAGACCAGTCGTGATAAAAGAAATGCGAGGCCGGAATGGGTAAGAAGCTCCATGCTAGTTGGGAAGGTATTTATGATCAGTATCAGCCTAAGCCGCCGCCTCAACGTTCAATACATGCGATCGATGATTAACAATCACCCGTAGCGAACCAATCGTTGACGCGTTTTTTCACGGGGTGGTACTTATCTCGATTCTGTCTCGGCTGCGCAGTCAAGGACAGTAGACATATCGCCATCAGGCAAGAGGCCTGGTCGCGATTTCGTGTTTCCAAATGAATTACAATTAGGATGCTTCCAAAGAGAATTAGAATCAAAGTTCATATTCGTACTCTCAAGCCCATTTCTTGACATCGTCGGCAGAAGGTCCCGCGGGATCGTCTGAAGCTGCAAGGTTGCATTGGTGAAACACCCTTACTTGATCTGGAGTGAATGCGCCAACAACAGTATGCAGGACTCCGCGGTTGTGGAATAGCACGAGATCTTTTTCTCGCCTGGAAGTGGGGCGTTGAGTCATGAACTTGTAACGACGGCTAGCCCAACTCACCAATCATGGGGTAGACGAGTTGGGGGGCAATGGCGGGTCGCTGCATCTTATACAGTATATCTCGTACTTCTTTCAGATCGTTCAAATGGGCTCCATCAGGGTACAAAGCACCATCACGTTTGGCGCCTTCTGGAAGGGGGTCCACAAAGAGTTCCGCAACACCACATGGGTGCACCTGGAAATGCAATTCCCCCGTTACCGGATTCTTCCACACCTGAGACCCACAATTCGTTTTAGTTTGTAGATACTAAAGCGATCCACTTACGATAGGGAACACTTTACACTTCGACTCTTCCCAGGGTGGGAGCTCGTTTAGTGGGAGTTCGAGGCCCTCTGACTCAATTCCGAGCCCAGTCGAGAGCGCGTGGGCTGGTGCCATCCAAACGTATGGGTGCGGGGAATATTTGACTCGGGACCTCACTGCAAGACTCTTCAACTCAGGAGGAAGAAGGTCGAACATCGTCCTTCCGGACACGAATGCTGTTGTCCCGAGTGGGACAGGTAACTCATCGCCTGTCCCATCCTCGTATCTGCAAACCTGGCTCGGCCCTTTGGGGACAGTGATCCCATAGAGAGTGGTCACTCTGGGTGGCGACAAGTCGTAGAGGGCTGCGTCAATGTGCCAACGGTAGAATCGAGTGACACCTTTGGCCTCATCTTCTGGAGAGACCCGAGTCTTGTGGAACGTCGTGTGACTAGGGTGTTTGAGTTTAGCTTCGGCAAGTCCTTCGTGATTATAGACTGTCCCGTTCCCGATCAGCTGAACCTGGGGAACGCGCGGAATAGTCTTCAAGTCTGGATGAAGAATTGATTTCTTTGTTCCCTCAGTCTTGTTATTTCCATGACCATAACTCTCTGAGTCAGGGTCGAACGCCTTGCGTCTTGGTCAGGTCACGATGTATGACTCTGTCAGTAGGAAATCGCACCTTTGTGAGGCTGTACTGTTGCTCAGGCGTCAGTGTTACATCCCGGAACAACAGGGCATCATGCTGCGAGTAGCGATATGTCAACGATGGTTATCGCTCATGCATGGGCCCGAATACCTTATAAAGCGCCTCACGGATCTCCTTGAATTCCTCAGGATCTAGCACTCCTGGGTTGATGCCCTTCACTTCTCTGCCGAAGTCCGCGAATTTGGACGCATCTGCAGTCGCTGGGAGAGGGAGCGGGACAAGTTCGATAGCCATATGAATATTGGAGATTAAAGAAAGGGGTATGGTGGGTCGTGCTCGATTGCGGTGCTTATATAGAACTGATGACGTTGAGCCATGTGGCCTTGTTATTCGGGGTAACATTCACGGATCCTGGCACGGCCCATGATCCAACCTAGCTCACAGAGGAAACAGCATACGTAGGCTCGGAAATCAATCAACACCCGTGCGACACATGGGCGATTTGGGACCATCTTCGACTAACAGCTGGTTTTATGGTTACATTTAATATATGTTTTAGCTGCAGGCATGGATTTCGTGATTTTGGGCATGTTGCATGGAGCATGAGCAGCAAATGACTAACATACAGTCGAGGCAGCGATGAAGATGTGCAGAAATAAATCACGCGAAATCCATCTAGATTGTAGTCTCGTACGGAACGGGCACGATTGTCTGCGGGGCATTTTGGGAGGTCGAAACGGTGCGTGATTCCCGTGGAAGGGCAGGGATCCGCCTCAGGTTGACACGCTCTGAATGATAGGATGAGAATGATAATGCAAATCACGGGGGGATTGACTTACCGCCCTTCTCCTTTGCCTCTGCATGCGCATCATGGTTGTGTTTCACTCGGTCCAAAAACTCCTGTCGACATTTCGAGTGTCGGACGTGCTCAACACGCAGATTTACACGTTTCTCCATGTAGCGGTTTCCGACAACCTTGTAAACAATGACACCAACAGCGGCGGGGGTAACATTGTATATGATTCCAGTTCGTCTACAATCTTGGATCAGGAAAAGTAGGTAGGTCATGGCGCCTGTCACGCACCCATGGTAGTACTTGTGGGGCATACCCTTTTGCTGGGCAGCGTTGGCTTTGATGTCAACAATATCTCCAACACGGTAGTTGATCAAGAAAGTCGACAGTTTAACGGGGCCATGTTCTAGAGAGAAGATCAGGTCGGGAATTTGTGCAAGTGCAGTGAATCGCACCCTTGAAGCCCCGCTTGAACATGTGGCGCGTACGCGCGCGGTAACCGAAGGAGTGAGGCATCTTGAGGGCTGAATTGGCAGTGAATACGGGGGTTCAAATATCCAAAGAATATCGGGCTTACGATGGGCGGGGTCGTTGTCGGTGGCGTGTAGCTGAAATCTCTGGATATCCGGATAAGGCCGAGTGGCTGGTGGTACTTTACAGTTGTGGCGCAAATCCTATCTTGTTTACCCTACTTTGTTTGGCGCCGTACGCCCTCTAATTTGTCGCTGAGCTCATCACAAGTCCTCCGTCGACTTCCTCAAGAAAAAAATGCCTAGGTAATATCCTCGATGTTCACCCTTGGAACACCTAGTTAACAAACATCCATAGGGCCCCGCGGAACCACAGCAAGACGTGAGCTTTTTCACTTCAAGATCCACTTTGTGTGGAGGGTTGCAATCGTGCTGATCAGTAGCCGTGCCCCATTACCATAACTTTACAGTTACAAGGTCCCCCGTCGACCATTCGAATCAGCTCGTCTCGATGCCGAGCTGAAGGTTGGCGTTTCCGATCTTGTCCATTTCTGTTGCTCACTGGACCAATCTAGCTTGCTGGAGAATATGGTCTCCGTAACAAACGCGAGATTTGGCGTATCGCCCTTATTCTATCCAAGATTCGTCGTGCTGCTCGTGAACTTCTCAAGCTCGACGACAAGGACCCTAAACGTCTCTTCGAGGGTAACGCTCTCATTCGCCGGCTTGTTCGTATTGGTGTACTCGATGAGGCACGCATGCGTCTCGATTACGTATTGGCCTTGAAGATCGAGGATTTCTTGGAGAGGAGGCTGCAGACCCAGGTTTTCAAAAGCGGATTAGCAAAAAGTATCCATCATGCCCGTACATTGATCAGGCAGAGACACATTCGGTAAGTAACAATATCTTCCATTCGGTAGCAACAACTCAAATATTCGAGCAGGGTCGGTAGGCAAATCGTGAATGTCCCATCCTTCGTGGTCCGTTTGGACTCCCAAAAACACATCGATTTCGCGTTAACATCGCCCTATGGCGGTGGCCGCCCTGGACGCGTCAAGCGCAAGCGCGCTGCTGCCGCTGCCAAGAAGGAAGAGGGTGGCGATGATGAAGAGGAGGAGTAAAGTGTTTGTAGTCTCTTGCATCATGATATGTATCGACGATATGGTTATGCAATTCCCTCACATGGCCCTACTGCAGTTACAGTGATCAAATATGCTACTGGTGACATGGGATGCTCCTGTCAATACTCGCATGGCTTTACGTTGCATACGACAGTGCCAAGGGCGTTGGGCAGCTTCTATCTTCCCCTTAACCAAAACTTTGGGTGTTGTCTGCTGATCACTATAGTGCCCGACAACCTAGACGTCTTCTATCTTCCCCTTAACTGCCCCAAGCCCTGGTTATTGTCTGTTGATCACCCAGCAGCCTAGACATCTTCCATCTGCCCCAACACCTGTCCTCCAGAAACAACGGATGGTATCAAATATTCATGGCGACGTGCGTGTGCAGGAGTCGTGTTCCTGAGGCTCCGCCTTCCTTCTGCTTGTGTATGGCTAAGCCAATTGAAGTATGCTCCATCTTTTTTCCCAGGTCACTCCGAAGCATGATCTATCGCCTGACAGTTTGGATGTTGTTTTCATGCTACCTAGACATAACGTCCGAAATGTTTTGTTCATTCTCCTTGGTTTTGATCGCGCGAGAAGTCAATCATTATCTTCGGTCCAATATGGAATCCATAAAACTCGCTTCGGTAGTCTCCCAAGTTCCACTGCATCTCGTTCGAACTCCCCTGCCTTGTACTCAGGTGTTGAAACATAGAATTCCATTTCACGATGCCCTACTACGGACCAGACGAGCCCGCAGAAACAATATTTCTTGAACGTACATTCATCGCTGGGGATTTCTTATCCGGCCTCGGATATGGTAATCCATTTATCAACCATGGAGGACATAACTAACCCGCAGGTTAGGTGTCCAACTAGTCTTGTTTACATCCTGCGCCCTTTTCCTTTGGGAGCAACGGAAGACCCGACGACAAGCTGTATACCTCCTTGTGTACATTACTCTCCTCCTCTTGGTGGAAACCCTCTTCGAGGCTGTTCAAGCACGCACAGTCCAGGTTATTTACATCGACAACCGCAACTATCCTGGTGGGCCATGGCAATATTTCCTTGACACGCAATACCTGGCGATCAACGTAATATTTTACGCAACCTTATTCGTATTGACATTCCTATCGGACCTGCTTGTGGTAAGATCGGCTACCCTCCCTGTATGGTATTTTTAAACATGATTGAGTAGCTTTGGCGCTGTTGGGTTATCTGGAACGCCTCTGGAAAGACTGTTGCATATCTTGTTACATTCTTCCCAGCACTGGTCTTGCTAGCATCCTTTGGTGCGATTTGATCATCTCTCAAGCTGAAATCCCGTTCTAATTTTCCTGGCTAGTTATGGGGACTCTTTGGACCCTACAGTCCAGCCAGCCAGGCCTCTCGCTCTATAGCAGCCTGCCGCTCGCCTACGGCCTATCATATTACATCCTCTCCCTTAGTGTCAATATCCTACTCACCATCCTGATTACCATCCGTCTCATTATGTACCGCCGAGCCCTGATGTCCACGCTCCCCACCGACCACGCCAAAAACTACATCTCTCTGGCCACTATAGTCGTCGAATCAGCCGCTATTTACTCGGCATTTGCGCTCATGTTTATCATCACCTATGCCATCAACAATCCGATGAACCAGATTTTCCTTACTCTCGCCGGCTCAGCACAGGTGCGTATCTGATGTGCAAGTTATTTCCTCAAGTCCCGCTTAACGTCCATGTTCAGCAAATCGCAGGATACCTGATTATCTACCGGCTTGCCCAGGGGCGCGCCTGGAATAAAGAGGCACTGACAAAGCAAATCTCCACCATGAATTTTGATTCGCCGCAAAATCACACAAATACCACCCGGCATACAATGCTGGATTCAAGCATGGTGGAAACCCCTTCGTCGGGCGCGACGTTTACATTGAAAAGTCGCGTGCTCCAGGGCGATTCGTTTGAATGATGGGCACATACAATGAGGCATTGTTGAGAAGTTCTGACTCGATTGTTGGATATGGGGCTTCCAATTATTGTACCTACAACTGTCTCGCCAATCTATATGTATCCAGAATAAAATTAATTTCTATCTCAGTATAATATTCCTCTGATTCAATAAGGGTTTGAGGCTCGAACCCTTATCAGATCAGACTGAGCAATGCCAATTAGCTCCACGGTAGTCGGTTGATGGTTGATGGTGGAATGTAAAGGTCTCGAGTACATAGTTAACAGACACTGTGCCTCATGACATGATTTCCCGTAGGCACCATGATTTGGTGGAACTGGTCGGGAGCCTGTCCAAAGCTCTGGACCAATTCCACCCAATCATAGTGCCCAACTTGGGGTTCATCCAGTGTCTATGAATACTTGTTTGTCTAACAAATAAAATAGACCTCTCTCTGTCTGGGAGTCGAACCCAGCTTTCGCGCGCTCAGATGAATGACAGGCGCGTGTACTAACCGATATACTAACAGAGATGCGTTGATTTGCAAAAACTGCTTCTGAGGTAGTGTTTAAAATTATCTTGGGTGAGCTTGCTTGGTTCCAGCATCGTTCCCCAACAGTGCAGCAAGCGCGCGGAGCAGGGGGATTCACGATCGGCTGATGCAAATCAGCCTGCTTCGATCCTGCACCTATTGCAGTAAAAACATGATTTATTTGTGCTATTCCCAGCCAAATGCTTTCCCGCACTGGCTCAACCGTCCGCAGACATTTCTTATCTTTGCATCGTCAACGTTCGCGACTGAAAATCTGATCCACCTTCCCTTCTCCCCGTCGTCCACCCCATCTCCGGAGAAGAATTTATCCGGGAGCGCTAGCACTCCCGTCTCCTCCACAAGTCTTTTACATACCTCCTCGCTATCCCGGCCAACGAACGGGTGTTTCACAAATGCAAAATACCCCCTTGCGAGCCGATCTCCCATCCAGATGGTAACTCATGCGCGAACACTTGGTGCCTCGCGCGTATTGCCTCTGCGCTTTCCTGTATAAACCCTCTTAGCGTAGGGAGCACACTTGCGAGCGCGATCTGAGCGACTCTTGGAGGGCAAATCTGTAGGCAGTCTAGAACAGCTTCCAATTGGGTGAGAAGCGTGGGCGAGGCAACGATGGCTCCAAGTCGGTGACCGGGTATACAGTAGGATTTGGAGAATGAGAAAAGGTGTATTAGGTTGGACCTCCACAGGGGGTTGGCAAATAGAGAGTGGGGTGCCTTAGCTGGAGGCACGAAGTCCCGGTAGGTTTCATCGATGATGAGCGCTACATTCTTCTCCCGGGCGAGCTCAAGGAAGGAGAGAAGGAGAGAGGGAGGATAAATCGCACCTGTCTGCAATACCCCCATATTAGATGTTTTAGATAATAATGGAGAGGTCATACCGGGTTATTTGGAGTCACCAGGGCGATCGCCTTCGTTTTTGGTGTGATTAGATCCCGGCACCGCTCGACAGAGGGTATGAATCCATCTTCAGGAGTTGTCTGTAAGGGTACCGGCTTGATACCTAAGAGTGTCAAGTCCATTCTAATCTGGCATGAGATATCTTGGGGGTTGGAGTCCGGAAATTGACAAGAGCTTACTGATGATTAAAGTACCTAGCCCGCCGATATCAAATCTGACGCGTTGGAGTCGACAGGGGTACGTACCATGGCACAGGTAGAATCACCTCATCCCCCGCGTCCGCAAGTGTCATCACCGTACTCACAAAGGCCAGGTTACACCCCGCCGTCAACGCCACATCCTCCGAATCGACATCGGCTTTGTTACCATACACAACTTTCATCTCCTCTGCCAATGCCTTTCTGAGTGCTGGCTCGCCAACCACGGGACAGTACCCGAATGATGACGGGGAGGATGCAGCCGATATAAGGGCAGTTTGCATTAGTTTTGGGGGTGGAATTCCGGGGGCACCTTGGGACACATCGAGAAGGGGATGGGATGGGGTGGGCTTGTACTTAGCCGCCCAAACATAAGCCTGTGAGATGCTGTAGCTCAGCGTTAGCTACGGGACATCTCATGATGCATGGGTCACTAACGGCGGAGGAATTGTATTTAACACACCACGGGAAAGCCTAAAGCCTAGAGCGGTAGACATGGTAGAGAGTGACTGTGGGTTTATTGTGGGTTGAGCAAGTTGCAGTCGATGGTGAGAATATCATGATTTTTATCGATCGGGCCGTCCAGCCGCCGAAATCACGACAGTATCCCACTCAGACAGCGACCCCAAGGGACTACAATTATAAATGCGGCATTAGAGGTGCATAGCTAGGTCCTAATTGCGCGTACCGCATGGCTATTTTGGTTGGGGCTTATTTGCTCCCTGAGCTCCCAATTCCAAGACTTAGCACGTATTCCTCCCTGCCCATTGCCTTCATTTCTTCGACGACCTCCCCAATCTTTTGAAACTCTTTCCATTCAATATCCTGCGTTCCATCTGGTGTATCTCCTATTTCAACTTCCTCAACGAACCTAACCTTCAACGCGAGCCATTGCATCCCTTTGACATTAGCGACGAGTTCTTCCACATCATGCTTGTGTCCTTGTGCGTAGATGATGCCTGGGTATCCAAGTTTCGCGAACCCGCGAATGGAGAGGCTGCGAGACCATTCATGAAGAGAGCGACGCTTCGACGGGGCGATCAAGTGGTGCGAGGTGAATAGTGCGTGGAAGTGGGGAGCGGGTTGGGGTGGAGATACTGGGACTGCGGTACGCTTGTCCTGTGTATGTTCTGCGAGATGAGAATGCAAGAGAGGAAACAGTTGTAGGGAAATAAGCTGATACATCGGGTATGATCTGATGGAATTATATTTCACCTATTTGGCGGAACTCATGCTGGGGTAAGGTACTTACTCGATATCCATGACATCTGTGCTGTTAACAACATCCTTCCATCTTTCATCGTCAGCACGAGTGACATTGGGGCCCTGACCTGCACGGTTGGGGGGCCCAAGAAACTGTTCTCCTTCGCCTCGTTGGCCACAACACGGGGGAAATCAATCTCGAACCAGATGTTTGAGTTTTGAAGCGAACCTCTGATACGCGGCGGGGCTAGGTGATGGTTGATGAGCTCGGGAGTCCCGGATCCTGTGTCAAAGGAGGCGAGGAGTTGTTCCCAAACGTTGGTTTCTGCATTTGAGTCAAGGATTGTGATCGCTTCTCCACCAAGTAAGGATGATTGAATGAGCTGGAGTTCCGTCAGGTATATAGACAAGATGTCGGGATGCATTCAAAGCAATTGTCAGGTCAGGTTTGGGCAAGGTATATAAGGTGCATTGAATATTCTCATGGGGCTACCGAAGCCGATGAGATAGATGCCGAAGCTGTAGAGCATTTACAATCGTAGTATAATAACCACAGCCCAGGTTGCAGTCAGAACGATTAGGATAAAACGTTCAAATTGCATCACAGATACTTGAGAAGAAATACATTTATACTACAACAACAATAGTTCACAGCGACGAGAATTAGAAACCTCCCAGACATCCATCAAGTCCTGACGGTTCTCGGAATGAGCTAGCTCTGCGGTCAAGGCTTGGCCGTAGTCTCTTCTTCTTGGGTGCCGTGGTTAGCTGTGACTGGGGCGTGTCCTTCGCCAGCGAAGGATCAGAAGGAGGGTGTGGTAGGAACGACAGTGCAAGGTCGAGTTCCTCCTGTGAGCGCGTGTGGGGTATTGGCGGGTATGCGTATGAGTCGAACGTAGCAGCCATAGGAGAGTGGGGCGTGGAGTAATAGCCGTAATGGTGCGCAGTGGGTGCTAAATTGGACATGAGCCTGGAGTGACGAAGCCCCCCCGACTCATCGGACTCGGACGACGACGAGCCAGACGAGGAGGTGGTATCGGGTATAAGGGATGGGGGCGAGGTTTGCTCAGGCTCGCACGCCTCAAACGCCCGAGGATGAAAGTAGCTTCCTTTCGGCTCCTCTGGCGCAGATGCCTGATCCCTATTCCGCCACGAATCAGAGCTACCCCGCTTATGCCGTGTCATATACACCCTTCCGCCCCTCTCAGGAAGGGCGCATGCGTTGGGAGCCACAGCAATCGGGGCGCGGTCGTAGGCAAATGGGGAGTGTGTCGTCGCAGTCGATGTCAATGTAGGTGTCGGTGGGAAATGCACATGGGGGGATTGGGGTTGAAATCCAATTACATGACATGATGCGAACGGCAATGCATTCGATGTAATGGTTGAGCGTCCGACTGTGATGGGGTCTTCAAAATGGGTCGGGGGGCCATACGAGAGTACACCATCTGCCGGGGAACAGGGGTCGTGGCACTCAGAGAGCACAGGCCAATCTATCGCGCTGGAAGAGGTCAGTTTTATAGGCAGCTGAGCATGTGATTTACTTCACCCGGGCGCGACTCACCTGGAAGAAGAATATCACCTTTCTCCTTGGAACAGGAGACCAGGATAAAAAGAGTATGCTAGTCCCAGAGGGTATTAGGAGGTCTTCTTCCAGCGCTTGGAGACGGTTGGTATTGATGGGAGTGGATATCAGTGGAGTGGGGATTGCATTATAGATTTGTGGGGCTGCTCAATTTATGCTATTTGATCCAACGGCAGGGCAAATAATGGAAACGTAACATATTGCAATCCGATCAGGCATCGTTGATGAATTTCGGCCGTGATGAGTTCCTGGGCAGAAAACAAGCCCTGTAGTCAATTATCATAGCGGTGCAAATGCCAGAGAGGCATGGAGAATGGACGAAACAAATAGACCCCGGAACATACCAAGGTCAGGTGTTTCAGCCCTGACACATGGCGCTAGACGTCATAATAACGCCTGCAGTTGAACAAAAAAGGAGCAGGAAGCAATGTGCCGGGTGGCTAACATGCGGAACCCGGTGTGATTGCGGGTCGCTATCCGGTCTGTGTGTAGAATGCAGCCAAGATTACATGCACAATACACGAAATTGTGTTAATCAGAAGATGTAGCTCCATGACCCTATAAATTTCTCCTGTCAGTACCCACGATTTTCTAGAAAGAGGGCTTATCCCTCGGGATCCTAGTATCAACTCCACCCATCTTGAAAGCGAATGAAAAGGATGGGAACGGGCAAACGGGGAGAAGGTGGTGTGATCATCGATTGGGTAGGTTCACCAAAAACGACAATGCTTTGGGGGCCTAGGCTCCGCTGGTATTTCGGCTCTGCGATCCCGCCTGGAAAGAGTTGTCCAGAGCATCCCACCCTTATTCCTATTCGTAAAGAGCAGATCCTCAGGTGTCTCAACAACGGACGATGGATACGGGCTATGGTCATGCTCCTGAAACCCGATCATGGACACAGATTGCCAAAACTCGTGACTTAGTTTGTCGGCCGTTGTGGGTAGTACTCCAAATCTATGGGCGAATTTGCCATCTGAGTGGGAATGCAAGAGGAACCGCGCGCAGGGTTGAGAATGTTATTAGCCAGTGGTAATGGTAGCGGGCGGGGATAGGTTGTGAACACTTCGAAGCGGGTCCTTGGGTGATACCATCGGGTGGGTGCAATGGGAGAGGCGGAAGGGCTTTCCAGATACCACGATTG
>JADNYI010000291.1:0-41470 GCA_015501065.1 Infundibulicybe gibba
CTGTCAAACTGAGATCTCTGTATGCATGGCTTGAGTTCAAATGCAGGCCAGCGCGCATCCCCCTTTTCCGAATCAAGTTCGTCATGGCTGATTGGCAAAAGCGGCATTCGAGGTAGTCGCAGCGGCGTATCCTGGAATCCTACCTAGCTACAGTGTAACCCGATCTTAACCATGTGCATGAGAGCGAGAAGAAACACATGCGCACCTTTCCTTGACCTTTCCCGATGCCCCGTGAGCTCGCTGACACGTCGGCAGCACGGGTGTCAAGATCTTCCAGCTGGTCCACGTCATACCACCGCTTACGCTGGTTGCGCGACGAACGTCCCAAGACGAATGAGACCGCCACGGTAAATCGGAATCATTCCACCAGGGCGTTGCAAGCGCCGCCTCCAATCACACTTCATCCACTTAAATTTAAGGGGGGTCCCGCCTTCTTAGTAGCCGTTCCAATTTGCTGATACCAAGTTGAACCAACGATGACTGCCTTCCTGATGGTTCAAATTTGTTAGTCCAATTTGTGCGATGATAAAACGCCTTGAACATTAAGCTATGGCATTTCCGTGAGGAGAAGAAATATGTACCATACTACATGGTGGAGATGCTGTGCAACAGTGCATCCGGGTAAGCTCGACGCCGCCACCAACAGTAGCGATCAAGAGCGGACGAGGCATGATGCATGAAGTAACGTGTTGATCAATGTCTTTGCGACGGCACGTGGTTGCGGCATCTCGCCACTTGTCTCCTCACCGCAACCATGCAGCGCCTCCAGGCGTCAGCGTATATAATTTCTTCTTTGACCCAGCCCACCCACCCAAATACACCAACTGGACAGTCGGTGTGTACAGCCTCCGCGGATCCACCAACAGACAGGACGCGTAGGGTAAAACCCACCCACCCGTCACTGCGCTCGGCGCGTCCCCGCGGAGCTGGCACTCGGCTCGTCGGAGTCCCTAAAGGGACCTCGCCCACCCCGCATTGCTTCGCATCAAAGTAAAATTTATTCACTAAATAAATCTACATGAAGTCAAGCAATAACAAGAGTCGCAAAGATTGTGTTATTGTGTTTGAACTTTGGATGATCTATTTGAGTCTATTTGGCTACCATGGTAGCAGGTAGTAGTAGTACTATGTTTGGACCAGTGTCCATAAGTGGACAGGAGTTTATAAATCGACCATCATCACATCAGTTTTGGTCCTACTGCTCTACAACTCAGTAGATAGATGAACCCATACATCTTGCATATAGCCATTAACTTTTTTTTGGTGCGCGTAATCTTAGCTGTAAATGCGAGTCATTTTGACGTCAAAATGCATGATTTGAAACGCTTACATTGATCTAGATTACCTGAAATCCAATAAAATTCTTATTCCACTTGGATTCATATATCTTCAACATGAAAGAACTTTAGTTTTCCCCCTCGGGCAATTTCATAGTGTTCTACATCTATGATGAAGCAATTTTTACACAGTGTTACATTTGAGCAGCCACAATGCTGTATTTGGATGCAGACTTCATTGTCCGACGGCCAGAACCGAAACCAGTGCGGGGCTCTGTCCAACACCGGTGTGCGGAGTGCCAAATTACCCTGTGACACATGGTGACATGTGCCAAGAAATTTATAAACACTGGTCCAAAAGGACCCACCATTTCGCAAGTGCTCGCCTTCCACTTTCCGGGGCTTGACATTCAGCGTATGTTGAGAATACGTTAGCCAGCATGTCAAAGTACATTGTAAAAAAAAAATTAGAATAAAATATCTTGCGGTTGTGGAGATCTTTTAGGATAAGTGAGTGTTTATAAACACTGGTCCAACGCTAGTGTAAGGACACGCCAAAACACCCAAAAGGATGCGGCAGTCTCTCAAGTAGAATGAATAAAGAAATAAGAAAGTAGTGAAGACGTTTGACTTAAGATCCCACTTGTTATGGCGGAAACCAAAGAGAATCGAATTAGTGTACATAATACAAGTGAAAAGCCTTAAGTACTTCTAGAGTATTTGGCAATAAAAGAGAAAGAAAACAAAGTAATGTAATATCCTAAAGCGTGCGTAGTCCATGATGCAAAACCGCGGTTTGGCTTACATAATGGATCATGTGATGATCTGCGATAAGGATTTGAGAAAGATAAGATAAACCCCTGATAAGATATGATAAGCTCTGATAAGATAAGGGGATAAGATAAGATAAGATGAGAAAGACTTGGAAGAAAGAAAAGAAAAGAGCGAGTCGTGACAGCTAGTAGTAGTAGTACTGTCATATACCCTTAGTTCGGAGGGCCCTCTTTTTCGGATGTCACAAAAACATAACGCACCGGAGGTGACGCGGCGGGACGCGTGGGAGCCGGAGAGGCACGTGAGACGCGCTTGGAAGCACTTAGAATTCAAATTCCGATGCGGCAGCCCACGGCAACGGGTTTTGGGCGTGACAACCCACCTCAAGACGGGACTCGATGAATAATTCATAGACCACCACAAAACTTGGTAGAGCTCATTTTTATCAGTATATAGGACTGCCTGTTGAGTATAGAGGGAAGTAACGTGGGAGGAAGTCTGCTTCTGGGAAGTCTCCGGTTTATAGGGCCCTCCGAACTAATGGTATATGACAGTAATATACACGGCATGGTCCAATTCCTGAACAGATACAAATAAGTATACAGCCCTGAACGATTCCGGACCCCGGTTTTCGGGGGGTTATGGTTGCAGTGTGCACTCCTGGGGCAACGCCAGATACATCAAGTGAAACGAATACTTATCATCCCCCTCTCCTGATGAAAACTCCGAGTGGAACTGCTCCGCCACTGCGCGACGATGGTCTGAAGCTTGAGGGCTCGAGCTGCTGGTGACTCGAGCATCTCCAGCGGTAGTTCGGGCAGTTTGGACACCCCAAGCAATTTAGGCAGTGTAACGAAAAGTTTGGGCAGTTTGGGTGGCCCACGAGTGCCCCTTGAAGAGATTCAGGTAGTTTGGGTAGTTGACAAGCACCCCGAGTAATTCCAGGTATCCAACACTCAACATTAAAGGGGAACCGCTTATAATGAGTATACATAAGGGACGTGCAGTGGTAAAAATATCGGAAGGCTATTAGCCTAAGAATGCGAAAGGGTTCAACATAGGTATCGACACGAAGACAGAAAGATAACCCCACCTCTTCGGTGACTCAACCCGCGGACGAGTTTTGGGACAGCTGAGGTACCAATCTTTGACGGATGGTGCTAAGGCCATTCGAGCGTAGTCAAATGTCGGACGAGGGTATGAATCAAGGGGGTGGCGGAACAAGAATCCTGCACATCCCCTTGATTTTTTTTTTTCAGCCAGCCTTGGGACCCCCCCCCTCCCCCTCCTTCCTAATGCGGTATGTTTTTTCCCAATGTGGTATGTTTATTCCAAAATAGATATGTTTTTTTTTCCAAGAATATACCCATTGTTTTCCAGAAAACATATGTTGTCACACATTTTTTTTGAAATTTATTTTTATGTCTCAGAATGAGCAGAGATGTGAACAAGACAATGTATACAACATTCCGGGAGGCCTTATTGCCCAAGTTAAGTAAAAACGCGCCCTAAATACCCTATTTTAGGGTGTACCAAAAAAAAAATTTCGGCCCCAGGCCGACCCCCCCCCCACATGATGTGCGGGATTCTGGTTCCTTGGTATGAATGGTGTAAGGACACGCTAAAACAACCAGAATGGCTGTGCGGTCTCTCAAGAATACTCAAGGAAGATATGAGGAATGAAGATGAAGACTTAAGTCCCACTTGTTATAGCGGAAACCAAAGAGAATCAAGTTAAGAGACGAACATACAAACAATGAAACTATATACTAATCCTAAGAGCCCGTGAATATAATATGTACAAACGACATGTGTACTACTTGATGCAAAACCGCTACCAGCAGCTATGTAGTGCTACAGAGTTCGTAGCCTTGTAGACTGAAGGCCCTTTATATATTACCTCATAGCACTCACAGTGTAATTTGTAGTGCTATGTAACACTCACAGCAAACTCTGTAGCACTACATAGCTGCTGGTAGCACTCAGCCAGGTCTTTGTAGCCCCCAGTCATGTCCATATAGTGATGGCAGGGGGCAATATAGCAATAGCAGAAGGCAATGTAGATATAACCCTCTATCATATCTACACTAGCACCAGTAGACTGTAGACCATCACCCGAGACTTAAGAACCAATGTTAAAAGGCAGCATCAAATCAAGTGTATTGTCCAGGGTGGAGTATCTAGTAATCAAGCAACAGCAATCAATCGGCTACATAACTTGAATGTCCTCAGCCTCTTCAGGCATCCCCTCATGCTCGGTTATAGCAGCCTTACCTTAAATACTGAGTAAGGAATTGCAGGACTGCGGGCGGGGATGTCAACCTACCATTTTTCGGCAGCGCGGCAATTGCATGGTCGCAGCTCAGCAGCACCCGCAAGCTAACCTACATGGCCGCCACCCTATCCCGGCGGCGCGCCCGCTCCACTGTATGTCGCCACCCAGTAGTGTTTGCACTGCCTGTGGGTCACCTATCACTGGCCGTACTGAGCGCGGAGATGTGGTGAGCGGAATGTGGTAAGTGGGCTACACACACGAGTGGCCGCCACGTTTGCGGCATCTCTTGGGTCTCGGTTGCGTTGATGTGCTGAAATAGCCGTAGAAATTGTTAGGGTGCAGGAAGACGAAGCAGAGAAACATGCTCATCTTATTGACCAGGTATCTATCCCATGTAGTGGTATGCATACGTATCGTGCCACATAAGATGCGCCGGGGCCTGGGGTTGCTTGATAGTGTAGGGGGTGACACGTCGGATTGCTGGGGTGGGGCGACAGTTAAATGTAAAGGGCAGCCAATGACGTGGCGGCTCCGGTGGGCCTTGAGTGACAGTAAAAAAAAAGTGGGGAGTACTCACCACAGTCTACGGCGTCCCCGGGCGTAAGTGTCGGTGGTGGTTGTTTGTCAGAGGGGGTAAATGGAGACGAATATGATGACCATTGTTGATGTGGCCAATTTTTAAGCGGAGTTCAAACGAACTCAGAAGAAGTTCTGTCAACGAAACACTAACCACCAATACCCTGCCCGCTAACATTACTCACAGGCGTGAGCGACGACACCCTCTCGGGTACTGGGAGTCCCGTTTGCGCATGGTGAATTTTTAATTTTTTTCTATTGCCACCCAATGGCCTACTAACAGGTTACAGGAGCAGTAGCCGGGGTGCCCCCCAACTTAACGCCCAGGCCCAACCCGTGCACCTGCGCACGACGAGATGCAACAGCACATGCAGCAGGGTGGCACACCCACACGCGACAAGATGGTGCGCCCGCATGCGATAGGACGGAACACCCACCACAAAATGCGATGGTGACAAGACGGCACGCTTGTATGCCGCGAGACAGCGCACCTGTATACAATGGGACCATGCGTTTGCACACAAGAAGACGGCATGCCCACATGCGATAAGACAGCACATCCGACACAACAAGATCGCGCCCGCGCCTGCACACGAAAGGCGCCCACGTTCGTGTATAATGGCACGTCCACTTGTATGCCAGGCGGGCACCAGTGCCGACAGGTAGTCGGGTACAGGGTACAGGGTACGTGGGTGTATTCTGCACCGATCCCACTCAGGCTCACCCGACACGGCAGCGCGTCTAGTATACCCACAACAGGCCGGTGCCGGAATTCCCTCATTTAATGACCAGGCTAACCACGCGCATGCATAGGGTGACGCCGCAGCTCGCACTTGGTATCTCTCGGCACACATGCGCGACCAGACAAGCCCCTGTTGGTGGATCTCTTAGTCGCTATTCATATCATCTAGCACATGTCTTCTGTAGTTTTCAAATATATTTGATTTCAATCCTATCAACAAATTCCTGTAAGCTTTGGGGACCTCTGTTGGTCTCAGCCTATTCTCGAGGCATCCTAGTTAAACATATGTAGATACATGCTTCAGGTACATAGCCCATCTATGTTTACATAGGTGCGTAACACATCTCCATATGTCTAAAAAGATACACACATGAACTGTATAGACATACACAGACATGTGTGCAAGCTATATAATTTATATGGACATGTAGTGCATCTACATATGTCTATGTAAACATACATAGACAGGTGATGTGTCTATACTGTCTATATACGTCACTGTATCTAACCGGGGGACTATGGCCATTTTGGGATTTTCCTGATGCAGCCTGTCCGAAATAAATTTAATATACGCATACGGAACCGAGCAGATCGGTCGATGGCTAAAGGTACTTCCAGGTCGTAAGTACATAGCATACCATTTCCTTGACATCGGAACACAGGATCAAAATCAATCGAACATCTCGCCGGAAAGAAAGTCACATCGCTGAACATACTTAAAAAGTATGTTCAGCGATGTGACTTTTTTTCTTTTTTCTTCTTCTGATTGACATTCAACTTCAAGTTAGGAATAGCTAACCCTGAGGCGTTGATATAACGGATCCTCTCTCAACGGCACCAACTTGAAATATACTGTGTAATATTACTAATTGGGTATGCACAAGGCTGGCAGTGATGTTGAGGAAGTTGACCGTCCCGATTAGGCTGTCTCTTCCTCCATTGCTTCAATAGGCTTCAACTGTTGTCGTTTCGGGCATGGTCAAGTCACAATCCACCGATTAGAGGCTTATTCTCACAGACAAAGGTATGGATCATAATGATTGTATACATACGGATTCGAATAAATATATCTGGACACCAGAGAAATCAATCTCTAAGGTGAGCAAGAACAAATGCATGAAGAGGGTGGGTAAGGCGGCACCGCATGAAACTCTGACCCAGTCGGTTCATATTTGCTTGCCTGGTATAGTTTGGTCACTCGGGCATCTTGCGTTTTGATTCATACGATCAGGATTGTGTGAGGTCCTTGGATGATGGGATCGCAACAAGCCACACTGTGCACGCCCTGGTTCACGCAACTATGAACCGCTATGAACAAGATTGTGTGAGCGTCTTTGGAATTCCATCAACGGTGATTGTGATAACTTTGAAACAGTGGAAGCGCTGCGGGGTTTTTTTTTTCTCTGGACACTATTTTCGTTTGTGGACCATGGAGCTGTTGTTGGGAGCCACTACATCGGAGTTTTGGCTGCGCTGCCCGATTTTGTCGAGGCTTCGAATTTGGTTCAGTGTCCGGACGGTCTCCCGCTTGCCCCAGAACACTTTGTAGATGCATCAAATACAAGAATGAATCGCGACAGCCTTCCATCCGCAACTCCTCGGTACCACGGGGGGATCAGCGAGGGCTGGGCCTCCGTGCGCCGCTGTCATCCCTTAGCTGTCAATGACGATAAGATGGACACTCTGGACGATAGAGGGGAGGATTTAGGGGAGGATTTAGGGGTTGACCATAGCTCTGAAACAGACTATCCGAGATAGTGGCTGCGGAAGTTTTTGGGCGCACTACTCCCTCCTGCTTATGTCCAGTAAACCATCTGGTGCTTTAGGTCAGCAGGGGTAATTTGGAAAGAATCGTGAGTTTTTAGGCCCGGGCGAGTGGAAATTCATGGACAAATTTATGAATAAATGACTAGTTACACGAATATGTGTGAAGCATTGGGTTCATTTATTCTACAACTCGAAAGGAATCTGACCTGTGACTAAATTTACTAGCGAAGAAATTGAGGGAGAAAAATGCTCGATCGTAACGCTGAGGCGAGTGGACGGCTCTGATGTTACAATAGCCCATATTTCTTCACATCGTCTATTGTCAGGCCACCAGGCAGTTGAACAAACTGCAGAAAAATCATTAGGTTGCACAAAACTAGAGGAAAGGAATGCCCACTGGACGAGAAAAGGGGTTCGCTGTGACTTCTTCCGTATACTGACTCCGTTTGAACCTTAGATAAGAATGAATAAATTCAACGACTCACCTCTCTTGCAATACACATATCGCCACCGCTGGGTCCTATGTGCGGGCAGTGCACTTGTGGGCGGGAGGGGACCTGTACATTCAAGGTTATTCTCAGGTATTGTAATATTCACTATCCGTACCATAGCTTTATGAAGATATCGGCAGATTCCTGTGGTATATTCATCACTAAGTTTCAAGATGATATGCAAAGCAAGGAAGGCTGACCCGTGTTTTGCCCAGCTTGCCAGATATCACCGAATGGGACGGATGTCTGGATGAATTTCATACATTCCGCTGTCGAGTTATATTGGCGATTCTTTCCGAGGCAGAACTTCTCATGGGTAGAACAGATATCGAGGGCGGCCCTCGTCGTGAGGAGGGTCACCGGATCGGTGTCCAGTGGTTTTCCCAGCTCCGCCGCGATGCGTGGCACTAGTTGAGGCAGGATTGTTGGGAAAATCCAGCTTGATCGCACCAGCTGGGCGTCATATTGGGTGATTTTACCATCATCGTCAAACACTTTGGGAAGAGGGTGAGATATGTCCGACCAGGGGATGTTGACCAGGTGAACGCACTGAAGAAGACATTGAATTGTACGGGTATGATGGCGACGGTCCAGTTGAAGGTCACAATCAAAGAGGTCGACAATGTATTTCCTTGGACAATCAGCTCACTGTTCCCATGAGCGTTCATCAGTTCCCCTGCATTTCAAACCACAGGGTATGCCATTACCTGATCGTCTGGTTTAGTGGTACGCCGATCAAACTGGTTGTGGTCGACTCTCCGAAGGACGAGAACATGCCAAATAAATACTGGTATGCATTTTATAATCCTTATTCAGACATTAAACCGAGAGCACTCTTGCTTACCTCTGTGTTGAGTTCCGCCCCTACCAGAATAATTAGCCAGGGTTTTGTCCGCTCATTTTCAGAACTGCTCACCGATGAATGTATTGGTGACTGGCGAGCTTGTCAGCCAGGAAACATCACATAATAATGGAAAATATTTTACTATCAACTCTCCCAACAACGTCAGGATGGAGTGCAGAGTAATTAATACCCTTCGCTATCTCGGTGACTCGGGGGAACGACCAATCCTACCACCGACAAATAATGTCAGTTGGGCCAAGGTCGTTTGCTAAATTCAAACAACCTTATTGTACTGACGGAGGAATCCAAGCATTTGGGGAAGTGTGGGGGTTGCGAGGCTGCATTGGACTATGGCAGAGAGAAGTGTGAGGATGGTGGGCACAATCATTATTGGTGACTGCCGCATAGAGAATCCATGTCCATTTTATCGGCCTGGTCAATATTATTTGTGAGACTTGAATGTCCATTTCTCCACTGGCAGTAGTTAATCTTGGATTAATCAAACCTTGCCGGGGGTTGTTGTTGTTGACTCGGTTTTGAATTGATACTCAGCGGGTGTGGGAATGCCTGAGGTGGCCTCCAGGACCTATTATTAACTAATACCGTCTCGAATAACCTGTGGGGACATCGAAGTATCAGATCTCCATAGTTGATCTGTCAGGATATATCCTAATGCTGTGGTTACTGTCAAAACCCGGTAACCATTATGATTCAATTATAAGAGCCGGGGACACACCCACTACAATCGTGTTCATCACTGCAATGATGGCGAGTGAAACGAAGCTTCTGAACTTGGCGAATCAGATCATAGATGTCTTATATTGTTCCCGATTTTAAAAGTGGTCTAAACGGGAGCGCCGTAATACCCCGCTGATGACGCTCTTGAAATTCAATATCTTGGTTGTTGTCAACAAACCAGCAAACTCAGGAATTGGAAATCAAGCCAGTAATTCGAATTGACCACATCCGAGTTGGTCAAACATCCTATGTAAAGCCCGTAGCACCCCTAGGAGAGCAAAATTCAGGAAATCCGAAGGGCATACGCCGTCACGCGCGTGAATTAACATACTAAGCAAACTTCAAAGGTACATATAATCATGATTGTACACATACAATGGATAAGAGTAAATATTTTTCTTCACTGAGCGTTGGGACATGAAAATCAATCTCTAGAACAAGCAAGGAGCAAATGCATGACAGCGAGCCACATCTAAACGGTGGGTAAGCAGTGCATGACACCCAGTCGCTATATCATATTTTCTTGCCTGGTACATGTGTGCCGAAATTTGGTCATCTCTTGGGCATCGGAAAGCCCAAAATCGCCAAGCTAATATGGTTCCAAACAGCGGAAAAAATAGCAAAAAATTTGAGCATCCCCCATACCGGTACCAACCGTAAATGGACCATATGGTCAGACCAACCGCAAGTGAGACACGCGTCACCTTGGGGTATGATAGGGGCAATGTTTGTCGCCCCATCCGTTGGTCGCCTACAATATCAGAGAGATCACCGGCGTGGGCTGTTGTGAGAATAACAAGGCCCATCACGAGGACCGATTTCGCAGCGTGAAGAGCAATATCACGATCCTTCTCTGAGTCTGTCGAAGATGGTTTTTGGTCACTGCCCGGGGTCGAGGCGTCACCAACTTACTGGAGATCATAACAGCGCCCAAATTGAATGACATATACCCGATAGACGTGAAGCTATTTTTGCCCAACCAGTGATTATGAAGTCCACGGTCATTGTATATCCAGGTGGCCAACAACAGAACCGTACTCGCATATGGTACGTTCCAGTACAGGGAGGCCAAAACGCAGAAGGGTCTCAAAAACCATTGGGTGATTGACGCTTGAGATGGTGTAATGCGCCCAGAGGGAATGGGCCGCCATGGTTTATTGGCGGTGTCCTCGGCGATGCTTGAAACTTGATTGGAGATGCAAAAATGCAAAAGGTGCGTCCACGTCCAAAGGACTGATGCGCTCATGTTCCAATACGAATAGGTTCCTGAGTTCAACTTGGATATTGCTGAGAATAGGGTCTGAAATAGTTGTTTTAGCACTCGTGTACATACTATCAAAATAAAAATGCGTACTACTGGGAGGACGATGGTTTTCAAGTCCGATTTGGTAAATAAAAAGGCAATGTAGAAGTAGTCCTCGAGTTCAGAGAGCGAATGGCGGAGCCAAAGAGTGAAAGGCATAGTTCTTGATGTAATGGACACGATAGGCCACAGGCATTTTATAGGGTTTAACCTTTGCCCCGAAAGACACCACTGGATTAGTGTATGGGACGAAGTTTGGTATAGGACTCACCTGATGAACGTGAAGAATCTGGAAAAAAATGGTTAAATTTCTGAGCCTTCAAGGCTGTATTGAGAAAACTTCAAACATAGACGCTAAGGCTTGCCTGCCAACTGAAGCAAAATTATCATGTAGCTCATAAATACAGGATTCTGGTGCCATATCCCACCGGTGTACCAACCGCGTTGGTTCGCGCCAGTGGCCTGGGTTTTGTACACCTTGATCCACACGATTGAGAAGAAAGTCCCGTGAGTGAGACCGAACCCTTTACATGTGCCGGTGATGATTGATCGCAATAAGTAATTTTATATACATTCTGGTCCATATGAATGGGAACGAGGCTGTGTGGACATTCTTGGATGGTAACAAACCGCATACCCTGGTTCACATGGCTGGGAACGAGATCGTGTGGGCATCCCCAGATATTTCAATACGATGGCTGATTGCAACCAACCGTAGGGTTACACAAGCAACTTGACGAATATACCGCTGCCGGGGGCCGCTAGGCCGAAGCGCTGCCCGAAGTTGCTGTAACGGCTTGGGGATGTGCAGGGATCAGATAGAGGGCAAACAGAGTTGTCCAGAAGCGCCTAGTAGTGGAGAATGAGCGCGCAAAATGCAGAGGCCCCTCTACAAAAGATATCTTGTCCCCCTGCTTTAAAAAACAGGGAGTTGGCTCAATGGGATTTGTTTATGTGGAACCGCGAGTCGGTGCTACTAGCCAATGCGTTCAACGAGGCCGTTCATTCTAATTTTCGCCTTACATAAGGCACTTTGTGGACGTTTGATAGTGCATGCGACCTTGTGTGACTTGCATGAGCCGCACATTGGGATTATCGCCGGAACCCGGCGTCCCCATGCTGTGTATATTACTACTACTACTACGTACTACAGAATCACTGCTGGACTACCAGCGTGTCGGACGCATCCCCATTGGTAGCAGATGGATCAAGTGAAGTTAGCTTGAGCCGATGTGTGGAGCAAAGACCAGACCCCCCCGGCATCGGATAAAATTCGTCTCGGCTTGGCCCGCAGGCGACAGCAAAGAATAGGATGCGTTATATTACGAATGCCAACGAAAAGAACATCAGCGTGGCGGTCACTACTGTCACTCAGAAATGTTGTTGGTTAGTACAGCGCCTCAAAACTGGATCAAGGGCGTGAGGGTTGATCAACATTGATTTATGGAACATCGCACGCCACAAGAATTCAACGTTCAGCTATGAGATAGGAAATACAAATCAACCCATATATTCTAGACCGCCGCCGCCAGAAAAGACTATTGGGTCCATGCGCGAAATCGCGAACCAGATACATTTGCAAGCTCAACACCCGGTCCTCCCTTAAGAGACGATGATGACTTTGTATCCTTTAAATTGATTAACATGCGGGTGCCAAGGAGTGAGACCGTAGCGAGTGTCATGCCATGTACGACATCAAGGAGGTTCGGCTACTCAAATTGAATGTATAAACATGGAAAGGCAGAGGAAAATGACAGCGCTGACCGACGCAAATCTCCAAATGAAGGTGTTCACAAGATACGCCGCCAGGATGCTGGCGGTGAAACGTAAGCGGTGACTCGGACGTCAGGTAACGAAGAAACACATACATAAAGAAATAAATAACAGAGTCACGCAGGACGACTTCCATGAAACGCATAACGGAGCTTCCTTTGAACGGGTTCCGCCATAGATGATAGAACGCCTTTTGTGCAGCTAAACAGAAAGCTATTGACTCAAAACCTAAAATAGGGATCCTTTGTAAGGGACGACTGTTAATATTATCGGGTATGACGGGCTCGTTTGATTAGCTTACCAGAGCGCATATATGTGTCCTGGGGGAGTCAAGGACGAGCACACCACAAGCCCGGGGGCAGGGTGGGCAGTTACTACAGAAGGATCGGTTATGATTCCTGGGAGTGGTGCAAAAACCTACCTATGTTGGTCCGAAGGCTAAACGCTGCAACAAAAATGGCGCTCGTTCCACTCGCCACATAGAGCAGCAGGAGGAACTTCAGTAACATTTTGTTATAGGCATACATCGCTTGGAGTCTTGCAATCAAAATTCCTTGAACGAGGAGGACTTCCACGAGTCCTGTCACAAGGTTATACATGCCCGATAATGCAACCAAATTACTATCGGACCTGTTCCTGGAATAAGATACCGGACCCATATGGTACCTGGGATGCTTTAGCAATTCGTTGGCGGTATTCATTACTGGACTTACAACTGGTTGAAGAGGGCGATGGTTGGTGACAAGGTAGAGATGATCAAGCTATGACTCCGACGTACTACTGTAGAGCTCCGAGTCATTCATATGTAGAATGGTGGATAGCGGGGGGAACCTACATTATCAGAGACCCCCATGCTTAGAAGCGCTGCATGCCAAGCTGGTTAATATCAGAGACAAGTGGATGCAAAAAAAAATGACGAACTCCCGGTGTTCAAGAAAAGCGCAAAAAAGGCAAAGTATCGATTCTATTACGGCCGCTTCTTTGAGCCATGATGGGTCTTGAAAGTAGATAGAGGCTGGACAAACCGCAAAAAACAGACACCTCACCAGGCTTCGATCGCCACGCTTTGGAACCATAGTTAACGGTAGATACAAATTCCCTCCGTTTGGAACTGACCCAAAAGTATTTCACCTTTACATTCATATCTTAGCTGGGGATGTACTGGCTGGGTGGGGATGACACACCTCCTTTTCTAAAGTAAGAAGATAATCGTACACTAGAAGCGCCGTTCCAGCCACTTGGGGGTGGTAAGTATGGGAGGGGATATTACCAGGCGGGTCAAGTACCTTGCATATAGCGGGTCGCGGTGAGGTCGATGTAAGGCGTGATCAGTGGATTCGACATGGTCGGGTAATCCGATGTTGAACTTGAACATCAACACTCACTCACAGATACCTCCTAAATTTATATCTACCAATGCTACGAAGGGTCAGTAGGTATTTTCAATCAAACAAGCATGCCAGAATAGAGTCCCGCGCCATATAGGTAAACAAATGGGCATCGCCGAACGGCGTTCAAGCAGGCCCGTGGGTCAAACCTGATGCACTAAGCAACCCCCAAGGTCCGAACTCTGCAGGAACTCTGCGAATGTTTCGACGTCGGCTCGATTGCCTAGTAGCTCGCATGGCCGCAATGATTCTTTGAAGAAGCTACCGCAAGCCGTATGATCAGACATTTCAACGTTTTCTGTTACGGCTGGTATGCCATATACGCTTCAGAGAGATGAGACTCACGCAAGATACTCGGATAGTATCCGAATCTTTCAAATGGTATATTCTGGGATGCTTCCGAGTCGGCCTTCGGGCAATCGCAGTCGGCGACCTGGTTGTTGATCGGGCGAGCAGGGCGATAATTATAATTGTAAGTCAAAGTCCGCTGCTGATGGTGCTGTTCTGTTGTAACATGAAGCTCCAGTAGATCCGATAGCAGTCGACTCGGATAGCGTGTCTGTATCAGGGAACTTAGTGGTTGATTTCAAATTGTACTATATATTCAGACCTAAGCCGTGGAAGGTTGCGAGACTTGATAGGGCTGCTTCATGGTAGTCAATTTACTGTGGGCAATCTGCCAGGTAGAAATGAGTACCTTCTAATATCCAGTCTGGGTTATTCTAAATGACCGGGTTCCTAAACGCGGCAGACTCGGACTATTGTTGAATAGGCTCAAGTGTAACGCGGCTGCTTCCATCTTGTTCGTTGGAATCCATTTTGCACAGATGAGTCGGATTACTCATTCCCATGACGAACCCCACCCGGTTTGCGGTGAGAGTACTCACAGATGGGGATGAATCGGCGGGATCCCCGAGCATTCTGACAGTTCTGTTCATCAGAATCAAAGTCAATCTTGTTTGGTTGCCGAGTGCTTATAATTAGAACACAACACAAACAGCCCGAGCGCCGCCTGGAAGAGGTATTGATGACATCTAAGCTCTGGAACGACATCCCTAATCCGCGAGGACTCCAAACAAATCCGGAACAGATTAGTCACTATTAAGGACCCAATGCCAACATAAGAGGATGACGTTCATTCAACTGACATTATCATTCGACCGGAACTCACAATAAAGAAAATGCCTACTACCACTAGTCGTCGCGTGGCTATCGTTACTGGTGCAGCCCAAGGCATTGGCCGCGCCATTGCCCTCAGGCTCGCAGATGACGGCCACGACGTCGCAGTCAACGATCTCAAGTCCCGGATCTCATTGCTTGAAGCAACAGCGGCCGAAATCAAGGCGAAAGGCGGAAGAGTAATCATTACTGCTGCAGATGTCTCTGTCGAAAAGGAGGTCCAAGACATGGTCCAACAAACTGTCAACCAGCTTGGTGGTCTTGACGTTGTGCGTCATACAGGTTCAAACCTTGTTCATTTTGTCTCACCCCATCGCTAGATGGTCGCAAACGCTGGCGTGGCAGTCATGACCTCCATTCTCGATAGTACGTGCCGATTATCGTTTGGGTGAACATAATATTCAGAGAACAACTAGCTTCGATGGAAGAATGGGAGAGAATCTTTTCTATCAACGTCAAAGGAACTCTATTATGTTACAAAACTGCCGCAAAAGTCATGATCGATCAGGGGAGAGGAGGTAGGATAATTGGTATGTCCCACCGAGTTCCCTCTCTGTCTAGTCTGAAATAAGATCTTTAGGGGCCTGTTCCTTGGCGGGGAAGAAAAGTACGCAGGCTTCTTCTGGGCACGAGGTGTCAAGCTCATTTATTGGCACGTAGGCGCGGCCATGTGCAGCACATACGGCTCCAGCAAGTTTGCCATTCGGTCGCTCACTCAAGTCGCCGGTGCGCATAACAGACTAATGGTCATCAATTTTTGGTAATGACAATTTGGGTAGCCTGCGAGTGGGGGAAATTTGGGATTACGGTAAATGGATATGCACCTGGTCTAACGGACACCCCTCTTCGTAAGATTCCCACTTCTCCGGGGAATGAGCAAACACTGATGTGGACATTGTAGTCGAGCAGATGGATGCCAGAGTTGGTGAAATAATGGGGGTTGGGCCTGGTGCATACATTGAAATGGTCCCCGTCTCTCTAGGGCCAGAGTCACCACTTCACTAACGGATATTCTCATAGATGAAGCCCCAGACTGCTCTGGGACGCGTCGGAGAAGCAGATGAAGTTGCGAAGGTAGTCTCTTTCTTCGCGTCCAAGGAATCTGCTTTCGTGACAGGTCGCTCCTCCCTCTCATCAACCGCGTATATCAAACTAAATCATAAATCTAGGTCAAACCCTTGCGGTCGATGGTGGAATTTGGTTTGATTAGGATCAATATTGAATTCTCGCCCCCTATGCTATTAAATGTAATATGAACAGCTATGATTCAATGCTATAGACCATCGGTGAATCCTGTGTGTGCGAGCTTGGACCCTGCACGTTCCGGAGTAGTTGGGTGATTTACTGACCATCATTTTTGGTTTGGAATAATAAGAGTTCAGGCTGGGATCCAAGTCCTCGAGTTATTTATATGCAGGTAGTGAACGAGGGTTGTGCCAAGGTGGGCGTTCTAGGGCCGAGGATCACCCATTCGTGGACAACATAACGATGTTCGTGAGATGTACACGGGTTGGCGTATCGGCGGTCTCACACTTGTTGGCCCTGGGGCCCCGTTGGTTGTAATAAGTACAGTGGGGGAACACCTGTGGGGTGGGAGGCTGTGGTGAGTAGGCCCACAATACTTTTCGACGCATTTAGGTGAGACGTGGACAGTATACCGTTGGGCAGGTGGGAATCATAGTTTCAGCTTGCCTCGGTCTAGTCCTTTCAGATGTAAAACAAGGGTATCACGGACAACAATCAAAATGATCACGAATTCGCGAGGTTGAGCATGTGGCGATAGATTTGCCTTAGCATTGGCAGCGTAACCAATGACTGGGGCGAACCTACGGTTGGTCCGTGTGGGTCCGCAATGATGAGGCGAGCTCGTGTACTATGGTCAATACCACCAATCAAAATACTGCTGTGTCCACTAACAGTTTTGGGCAACAGTCCCTGTAGCCTCATTATTATTTCATGGGGAAATTCCAGCTGTGCATGTTATAATGTACCACCATGTCTGCCATAGCTTGGGGGAATTATAATGTGCACTCAGAATACTGCAACCAAATGGAAATTATTGCTTCTAATAATAATACATACATGGCTGGACACATTATAATGAGGGGGGTCCTAGGGGACCATTATTATTTGAGCTGCTTCTTTTTGACATCCCATCAACATCTGGACTTCCTTTGACATCTCATCACTCCCCAGACTTCTTTTGGGTCCCATCATAATTAAATATCATATCCCAAACCAATATGCTTATTTTATTGGGATAACATATGGATATTTTGCCCACAGGACATCATCCTCCCTACTAAATACCATATATAAACACACAAAACCTAGTATATAGCACCCATGAAGCCATCTACTGCTTCTGGGAAGTAAGCAGAGTATATATTATAAAAGTCAGATGAAACTGTATTTGCCTTGAGCTTGGAGTTAGTCTAGCCTATGATTATCTTGAAAGTCTTGGGTACTGGGTTCATCCACTGCCAGAATAATTTCATGTGGGCCCCATGGGAGATGAATAAGTGATCCATGACCCTCATAGAATATGCTAAACCTTTTATAAGCTTATTGGTTTGTGTATTGTCTCAGGAAGGGGGTTATCTGGGGATGGGTGGTTTGTGCAGAAGCCATTTCTCCACGGAATAAGATGAGACAGGGGCGGATCGAAAGCGGCTTGGAATCGCTTTTAGACGCGTCCCTTACCGCTAGAATCTGCTGGTTCAGTAATTTTATATAACAAAAACGGTGCAAATGCATGTTTATTTTAAAATCGCTCGATCCTAGCCACTTCTCCACGGAATTGCTCGAAAATTAGCGCGTTTTGAGCGCATTGTACACGCTTTCTAACGCGTCCCTGCGCGCAAAGATCCGCTGGGAGCAGGAGAACCCGACCCCTGGAGGCGGGCTGGGGGCGGGCAATGCTGGGATTTGATCGGATTACTAATGGGCGGGTCAGGGTTCGCTCCTAATGCGGGCATACTACCAGTGCTGCTGATAATTCAATCATTATAATTCATCCCTAGTGTACATTATAATTTGCCCTAGCTATGGTAGAGATGCAGACACATTATAACAGGCACGGCTGGAATTCCCCTGCAAAATTATAATGGGGCTACATGGATACCTCTTTTGGGGCGGCGCGGCGGCTGCGCGGTAACTGGGGATTCTACCAGATGACTTCGGCGACCAATCTCAGGTAGTGTTGGTCCGGTAATAATTAATTAAGCCCAAAGCCACCATGCTAATATGATTCTAAACAGGGGGGAAGGTGGCCAGAGGCTTGAACGCCCTCCATACCGTGCCCCATCGTGGAAGTTTGCGTGTAGCACTCGAGTAGGCATCTGATTCAAGATCCTTGCTCAACGGCATTTCCTTCGAGTTGAATCTGTTTCCCGCTAACAAAATCACCAATCTGTCCACAGGAACGATAATATCAATCGCACTTGATATTCCACGCAAAAATTACGAATCAAACGTACTCCGCGCTCTGTCCATCGGCCCCGGTCATAAACCCATCCCCTAGCTTTGCCTCCCAGTCATAGCCGCTGGTTATCAAGCTCGGCCAGCGAATATAGCTCCTCCGTGATGGGCCGCCACTCTCTTGAGCGACAAACCCCCAATACCTCGCCCTCGGCGGTAGTCAGATGATATGTCCACCCGATGAACTCGCCCTCGGATCGATGCCTCCGACATATCAGGCCTGGGATCGTGGCCTTCAGAAGATTGGCGTGGGCACAAGAACACTGAACCATCAGCCGCATACTGAGCCCAATAAAACTAACCATTTCTTTCGCCGGTCATGCTGAACCGCCGCAACCTAGGGACCCATTTAACATAGTCTCTCTATCATCAGTCACAGACATGCGATAACTTCCGAATACGTCCGCCAAATCTTTTTCTAGCGTATACTTCCCCATATACCGTTACCCCGTTTCGGCTCTTGTAGAAGGTATACCCAGCAATGCAGCAGATTGATAAACCAGCCCGCGATAGTTCTGATTTCGCCGCCGTGAAAAAGGCGTGTAACCCAACAATGAACACCACATATAGAATCCAGGACAGGCGGCGATACACCCGGGCATCCAAGGCATTGCGATATGGTCGTCTCATCGATCGGACATCATCGGATCGGTAGCAGAAGTTGCGCATGGATCCATTGTTGCCTCGAGAAATAACCGCTGTAATCAGAACTGCGAAACGGCCAAATTCGCACTTTTGGTGATGACATTGAGGACCCCCAGGTTTGCCAGCACAGTCTGAGTGACACTCTATTCTATACGGTGGAAAATCTCAAACAAGTGTCTTTCTTCCCATTCTTCCATTCCATTATGCATCCAAGGAAGACGAAATTAAAACATTTTCCACATATATTACAAGCGGCTTACAATTATATATAACTTCCTCCCTACAAAGTTAAGGATTTGGTGCATTGCTCGAAGCTGCACCCTGCTGCACCAGCAGGCCATGCTGTCATAATGATACATCATCCGGTTGCCACCACAGTCCGATCCGTGATGCATCAAACATTGTGGTGGCAGACCAAGGTGATGTATCACCTTTTCAAGTTCCGATTGAATTCTCTAGGCCCCTCGCTCACTGGGCAGCCCGATTACCAGCACCTGCGTGCTCGCTGTCCAGGCGGCGCTCCCGCACTTACCAAAACCGTCTGTGCTTCGATCTTTCCAATTCGGAATAGAATCGCCATCAGTCTTCTCAGAATACCACCGATAAATATCTTAGGCTCCCGCAATTGTCATAGTGTGATGTAGTCATTGTAAGTACATGTAGCATATGTTTTTCGGGCTCTATGAAATAAATAGAACGGCGTAGGCCTGCCACGGGCTGCTCAGGAGTCAACGTGCTGGCCCACCCACCTTCTTACCCATGACAAAATGGGGCCACGAAACCCGGTCATCCTGAGGGCGGCCGGCTGGTAATACTATTTTGTTCACTGAAAAAAACAGTGGTTCCCAATCCTCGTTGACCAGCATCGCCAGCGGCGCTTGGCGCGGACTGTTGACGGGCCAATGCTACACAGAGTTTAGTGGATCAGCTGTTGGGCGGTGCCAGCGCAGGCTGGGGAATTCTCAAAAAACTTCGAAAGCTGTATAAAACTTAACGGTGCTCCAGCTCAACCTTTAAAACCTATGTCAATTTACAATCTTGAGTACCATGATGATCACTGTGAATCGTGTATGATGCTCGACAATTAATCCTGGTGTGCATAATGCAGTGTATATCTTCTAGTAGTACCTACCCACATTTGTGTGTTAAACTGTGTTTACGAGTGCGATGTCAACAGTGGTTGCTGCACTGTCTGACTTTTACTCGTTTTGCGTCTCCCGGATATCATTTATATCGTTCCACCTCACTAATGTCACTAAAATATATCTAGATTATTTAGGCCGTACTATTTTACTCCCGTATATTATTTTTACAGCTCTTCCTCCATTCCCAGTGAGCCGTTTCCCTCAGTCCACGAAGATTGGGCGCATGTCACGTGCACAATGTTGAAAACGCGTTGCCTGCACAACCGCACAAACAACGCTCAGAAAAATCCTGTATTTTCAATCCTCAAACATCCACTACGTCTACCCCACCCCCGGACCACCCTGAGGGACATTTACGATAGGTTCGGTTCCATACACACGGTACATGTCATTTCTAACAACAGCGGATGTACTAGGACCCCTCATGAGCTAACTGCTACTCAGCGCCCACGGATAAACCTGGCACGGATGCCATCCATTGAGTATGAATGCCGGAACCTGAGAGGAGCAGCGTGAGCAGCCGCCCGTCTGAATCGGCTGATGAAAATAGACAGAATTTCTGCCTGGGCAATGGCAGGAGCTGATACTGGTGAGTGGTGCAGACAAAACCGCTACCCATTTAACGAGGACTGGCAGCACCGCTGCACGGTGTGGTGCGCGCTGTACAGGAATGGAAACGGGCGGGGTTGATGCCAGGCGGCACTGCTGCACCCTGGCCGCTCGACGCATAGTAAGCATTGGTCGTATCGGAGCTGGGGCAGGTATTGGGGCTCGCGCGTGCCATCCGGGTAGCTGGGAGGGGCCGATGCATTGCGCCTGGCAGGGGGGGGGATGCGTAGGTGCCCCAGGGAAGATTTGTAAATAGACACATAAAATTTTAATTCATCTTTCAAAAATTGCATATGTTTTATATGAAAAACATTGGCAGCCTGAGCAAGAGAGCCACAGAAGGCACTAATGACGTGATTCTCCGAGAACATATTTCTCCAGATCTTGATCCTGGATATTTTTAGTTGAAGCGCGCCGTGAATACATTTCGGGCATGCTGACAAATTGAGCGCCTCAAGCAAAAAGGTGCGCGCATCGTGCACAGCAGTGAGCCAGCCATGCAAATTAGCATGGACTATACTGACAATGTTTGATGCATCACCTGTTTACTATGGGTACAATAGATGATGTATCAATTTGACAGCATCTAGTGGCACCAGCTCCATTGTGTATGTGCCGCATGTTCAGCAACAATCCCGCTTAGTCAGGCCGCATCCTGTTTGCAGGCGTTGCCAGGAGCTTTAAACCCACGCCGCTGAAAGCGTTTAAAACGACGAACTTATTATAATATTAAAAGAGTGCTGGGGAACTTTGAGGCTGGGGAAGGCATTCTATGAGATGTGGACTTGCGCCCAAACCGTCGAAATTCGTATTTCAAACTCCGCTTTTAGCGGCGTGGGTTTGGGGTCCCTTTGCCAGTGCCTGGGCACCGACAATAACTCGCTTTGCGAGTAACACGTGGCGCACTCGGGGATCTTGCCGAGTCATGGGTTACTACCATCGTCTACATAGAGTATTTGTTTCCGGGTTATCAGCCTGCCCGACTGCCTCGGGTTTCGAACCAACAATCACTTTGAATACCGGTTTCTGAAAATGCAGAAGATTTCTCGGGGCTGCTTGGGAATAAAACTACGGCGTACCCACATGCACACCTGGGGCGGGGCTTGAGTGTTTACTCGAAATAGCTCTTTTTCCGTGTTCGCTAGAGAAGCATGATTCGATACCCTTGCCAGTGGTGGAGGCCCTAGACTCGAGATTCAGACTACAGTGGGTATTGATTCATTCCTGTGTAACCTCACCATCTCCAGAATATTCAATCAACCAATGACTCGCCAATGTTACTTCACGGTGTCAAAATGTTAAAAATATGCTCCCATGGGGTTCATTTCATATATCAAATGTCTTTGATATCAATACCCGAGTTCAAGGTCTAAATGTGACTATCAACGCAACGAGACGACATCACCGCTGCTGTTGAACTTACAAAGACCAACAAGTTGTAATCGGGGGTTCTGGCGGGAGATTCCCCTTCAATCAATCTCAGGCTAGTTTTAAGGTCCCCTCGTTTTCCCGATGATTTTTAGCCGTATGAGTAAGCTGATGGGCGTCAGCAGTTCCCTATTGACCCCTTTCAATATACCATTCGAAGGAAGGTATGCTTCAATATTCCTAATGTTAACAAGGGGTTCACACAACTCAAGTGCGAAGCATGAAATGGGTGAAGCCAGCACCACAGGTCCGGCCTGCCTAGAGATATTTTTGCACTTATCAGCAACGTCCAAGTGAGTCCTGCTTGAGAGCCAGCCGGGTACGAGATAAATACCGCAGTTGGAGGTTACAAACCACCGTGCTCCGCATTACTTCTAATAATACCACTCAAATCGACCTTCATTCCGAATGCCTTCCTACTTCATCACTGGCGCCAGCAGAGGAATTGGCCTGGCTATCGTCGAGGAGCTCGTAAGCCTCGCATTTGCGCGGTATTCAATCAACCATACTCATCTGGACGTTCTGCTATTAGCTCGGTGATAAGAAGAACTTTGTCATAGCAAGCGCGCGCAGCCCTAGCGCTTCCGAGGGTCTCAAAGCCCTCTCCGCCAAATTCTCAAGAGAGCACCTCGTTATTACCCAATTCGATATCGCCGACCCCGAGAGCATCAAGCGCGGAGCCACAGAGGCCACTGCGTTGCTCCCCAATGGCCTCGACTACTTCATTCACAATGCTGGCGTCAACTTTCAGCCTCTGACGCCATTCAGAGAAATGTACTGTCACCAACTTGAGACGAAAATTATTACTTAATCTATTCAGAGATTTCGAACTGTTTGCCGAAGAGGTCTACCACAGCACTGTTGTCCCCGTGCAAATTGGAAATGCCCTCCTCCCACTGATTCGCAAGTCCACCGCAAAGAAGTTTGCTATTATCACCTCCCATCTCGGATCCCTTGCTATTTCCCCCCAGTCCGTTGACTTGGCTGATGTCTACAGCGTCTCGAAAGCAGCCCTTAACATGTTCGTCGCTTCCATCCTGTTATCCGCTATGCAATGTTAATATCCACATTCTCCCTCAGGTTGGCCCGCAAATGGGGAGCCACACTGAAGGCTGAGGGCATCACCACTATCCTCATTCACCCCGGTACGCGACCTATGACCGGCTCACCAACTCTCAACATGCTCATATGTGGTCTGCTTTCTAGGGTGGGTCCAAACTGATATGGGCGATGTAATCGACGATTGGGTCCAGACGAACTATCCTCAACTCGTTTCTAGCAAACTCACAGCCCAACAATCTGCCGAGGGCGCTATAAAGGTCATCCATGGGGCCAAGCTTGAGGAAGCCACTTCGTTCTTCGACGTCGATGGCACCAGGAAGCCCTGGTAACTTCATTATTGTCTATTCTAACGCTGTAACGTTCATGATATATGTACACTACGCATGACTTGAGTCCAAATGCAAGCCAGCATGCATCCCTCTTTTCTGAATCAACTTCCTCATGGCTGAGCGATAATTAGTGTGCTGTGACTGGATGCCCAGCCTGCAGGGGACGTATCCATGTCAGTAGTCACACCGACTGCCTCAAGCAGGACTGGTGACTCAACGCGTGGACGCAGTTTTGGGACGGCTGTGTAAACCGGTACCGATCTTCAATGGGTGGTGTTAAGGCCGTTCGAGCGTGGCTGAATGTTGAATGAGAATATGAGGGGCTCGTTTTTGGGGTCCCCTCAAATTTGTTTATTTTGCGAGGGATGATCTACGGAGCGGAGATGCCCCTGACGCAAGGCTCCGGATCGCACAGTATCGCGACTGCCAAGGTGCTAGTGGAGCAACGATTTAATTGTGGATTTAATCCTTCAGAGTCTGTCGTCTTCCCTCTAGTAGGGTATCATTTCCCAGCATCACGTATTCCTCCTTGGTATTGGTGAAAGGGTTTGGTTTATTTACGGAAGGTGTCTTGGGCAAGTATTGAATGGTAATAAGTACGAGGTGCCAAGATAGAGGGACAGAAACATGAGATGAAGCGCATGGACATCCATTTTATACCAATCCTTATTTAGATTTACACCGGGAGCAATTTTGCTTACCTCTGTTGAGTTTTGCCCCCGTCACAGTAGTTAACCAGGATTTCGTCCGTTCATTTTCAAAACTGCCACTAATGAATGTATTGGTGACTGGCGAACTTGTCAGCCTGAAAATATCATATAATAATGGGAAATATCTTACCACCGACCTTCCTGACAACGTCGGGATAGAGTGCAGAATAATTAATACCTTTTGTTATCTCCATAACTTGGAGGGATGTCCAATCCTACCTCCGACAAATACTATCAGTTGGGCCAAGTGGTCGTTTGCTAAACTGAGCTGACTTCATCGGACTAGTGGAGGAATCTGAGCACTTGGGGAAGCGTGGCTGTGCTGGACTGCAGCGGAGAGAAGCCTGAGGATGGTGGTACATTCATTGTTAGTTTGAGGGACACAGAAAACCCGCGTCCATTTCATCAGCCTAGACAGTATTATTTGTGGCGCTCGAATGATCGTTCCGTGCAGTGATATTCAGGCTGTTCAATTAGGCTGTTCAATTATGGAATAATCGATTTTACCAGGAACGTCTCCATTCTGATTCGATTGTAGGTGAGAATACAAGTGGTCTCAAGGCAGCTGGATGTACTGGCATCTACATATCATTAATTGATGTCATCCTGGACAACCTCTGTGCGAATATCAAAGTATTCGGATTTCCTGAGCCTATCTGTAAGGACATGTCCCAGTGCTGTGGTTGCTGTCAAAACTCGGCAATCGATATGATTTAATGGTAGCTGTTCTCGTGGAGTGAGGACCAGGGACAGAGCACATTCACCGATCATCACTGCGACAACAGTGAGCAAATTGAAGCAACTCGTATTCCCGGGACAAACCAGATGTCCCAAGATATCCCGCATCACAGTTTTTGGTTTTGAAAGTGGTCCGAACAGGAGCGTAATGCTCCGCTGGCGACGCCCAAGTCACATTGGTTGCTGTCAACGAACCGGTGGTTAAATCCCTGAAAGATCATATTTAACACCCATCGGAATCGAGCAGTCAATTCGACGCACGCGTAATCAGGATTGACCGAATCCGAGCTGGCCAAACGCCTCAAAGCCCAGCGTATCTGGTGGCAAGAAGTCAGAAAAATCGAACGGGAATACACTCATAAACCTCACTGGAGGAAGATAGAGTAACATGTAAGCCACTGCCGCAGATATGAGGCTGACGATCATGGCAATCAAGCTGGAAGAGGAAAAAAGGACCTCTTCATAATTGAAATTGGGTCCATATGCGAGATCTTGATGGCCGTATTCCTGAAGCAAGCCCCAAGAGCGATTCACAATAGCCCTATTAACAAGGCCAAAAAGGAAGAACGAGCCGTAGCCTCCACCTATGTGTTTCAAGGATGAGACTAATCGGGCTCGGAGAGGAGGCTTGCCCTGGACTGGTGAGAAATAAAGATTTCGGTACTCAAGTGCAGCGAGTGGCACTAACCTGGGCTCAAACTATACGGCTCTAAACAGTCCCAGAGTATGCTTCTTGGGACATCCTCGAAGAGAGATAATCCAGACAAGAGTGTACCTTGTGAAACGAAGGCCTTGAGGGCTATGGCTGTCCTGGAAAGGCCAATATCCACGCGCTTGTGCTCCCGGCGCAACCTCGAAACTGACTCGAACACGCATATGTCTGAAGGGATGGATTCGAATCCGCATGATAGGATTATAGTAGACCGAGAGTTAGCCTTGTCGTGCCTATCAGCGTGGGTCAGCTTGTACTTTGCGGCCTGCGCCCAAACCAGGACTGCACTTTTCAATTATTTGCTTATTCCACGGCATCTCTCCCGAGAGGTCAAGATAGTCTACTCCCAGTACAACGCAAGCACTGTTAAATGGAATTGTCTTCAATCAATTCCACGGCCCAGTATGGTAGAGAAGATAGAACATACTCTACAATCGCTACGCCAGATGTATAATAATGCCCAATGGCATTGATCACGACTTTGAAGCGGGCTATCAGATTCGTCAATTGTTCGACATTTGTCGTATCAATGACATGAATCGCATCGCTTGGGAGCTGTGCTTCGGAAGCTAACGACTCCAACTTGCTCGAATCGCGAGCAGCGATGGAGAATGAGTATTGGGAACGTTCGGGGTGGGAGGCCAGGTATCGGGTGATGAGTTTCCCAGTGAATCCTGTGGCGCCGAGGATGAGGATATCTTTCATGCTTTGCTGTAGGGAAGATGGGAAAGGGCGGGCGCAGGAGTTTAGGATAGGGCGCGTTGTTGAAAAGAGTTCACAGAGTGCAGTATAATATACTCACTGATTGATAATCCTGAGAAGTTCAACTTTTTAGTCATGATGCTCATCTGAAAGCTCTGCTTCTCCTGATCACCGATCAGCACTAGACTGATACCGGTCCGCGGCGAGCGTGGTTTTGGTGGGAGCACTGTGATCTATGCCGGAAATATCAACACCAATGAGTCATTGAACCTCTGCCCGCCCCTGTAGGCCTCGTGTGACTAATGATGAAAGAGGATAAAAGGGAAGTCGTGCCAACCTCCGCGAACATTTTGAACTGGAGGGCCGACTCAATTACCGAGCTCGTGTGGCTGTAATAATGCGCGATTAAATCTTGACAAATGTCACTCGGATGAGGAGAGTCGCTATCTTTGCGAAAGCCAATCTTGGTGTCGGGGCCACCAACAGGTGAACCAGAATTTTGGGTATGACTAGTGTGGTTATCTGCTTGGATCGGGGGGCTTCGCCATCACCAAGAACTTCCCACACTAACTGCGGCTCTTCAACCGCTGGCAACTACTAACAATGGCTACACGTGCCGCTGCTCTTGAGTGAATACTTAATAATCACACCCCTCAGTTAAGACACTTAAGTCCCTGAAAATTTAGTCGCGCATCAGATGGAGTGAAGCATGTTCAACCCATTTCCTCCAAAATGTGATAGATCCACGACTGATTTTCAAAAGGGTAGCTATTTGACATCATATTTCTCGCTTTTTCTGTTAACTCAAGTATGCCGCTCCACCAGGTTTATGAATGACTACCATGGGCAGTGGTTTGGATATTGGCCGTGCGAAGCGTTACGCGTTTTAATCAAGTGCCGAAGAGGCAGCAGCTGAATGCGACCGCACCACCCTGGAAAAGAGACCAATATTATCGTAAGTTTTCATGGCCTTCACAACTTAGCTTCAAATTAACTTACGGAACGAATTTCCCGGCAGCGAAGGGGGTTTGTCGGGCTACGAGTGCAGAATTGGTAAGCTGACTATTACCCACCACTTTTATACTCAAATCTACTTACCATGAGTCACTACCAGTAATGGGTGAACAGTTACCTGCGGAAGAGTTACGGTTACTTTTTTAAATGCACGAGAAATTGTTGAGGAATTCCATACATCCGACAAGCCCCATGGCAGGCACCAGCGGAACCCCCACAGCGGCAAATTGACCAACAGTTGGAGCAGAAGGACTACTCGCCTGGAGCGAAAGATCAGTGACACCTAATCTAAATTTCTTTCCCGCGACTCACAGTGTCTATCCACTGGCAGCAAACCAGAGTCCCAGTGTTGCACTGCTGGCCAAAAGCAGTGTGAGGCGAGGCCGTAAGGATTGTCAGAAAGAAAAGAGCTGATGCGCGATTCACCATCGTTTGCAGTTTGTGGGACCTAATTTCTCGAGATATTTATATACAGGTAATGAACGAGGGTTGTGCTAAGGTGAGCTTTCGAGAGCCGAGGATCACCCACTCGTGGACAACATAGCGATGCTCGTGGGTTGCATTTGGATCAGGCGGGGGACCCTGTCATACCGGCTCGAGGGTAAATCTCTTGTCATGGCCTTTGAAATGCCACAGCTGTTGCCCCATAGATACAAACGGAAGATAAGCACCCATGTAGTGGTAGATTATTTGCAGCCGTTTGGAAGTGTGAACAGTGCCGGGTTGGTGTATCGGCGGTCAGGCCCTGGGGTCCGGTTGTTGTAATACGGTGGGGGAACACCTGTGGGGGTGGGAGGCTATAATAAGTAGGCCCATCAATACTTGGCGCGTTTAGGTGGTACTTGATGGCTGGGGCGAACCTATGGTGAGTCCACAACGATGAGTTAAACTAGTGTACTGCGGTTGATGCCACCAATTGAAACGCTGCTGTATCCACCGGTTTCGGGGCAGCGCGATCACCACGCCGGCACCCGAGGGTTCCCCTAGAGGTCTTGATAACCAACCTCAGGTATGGGCCCAACGATCATTAACACCTACATAGCGGGTGGTAACTGACATTGATCGTTGGAGGGAATAGGGTCGATGGGTTCGGGGTAAAATACTGAGGGGTCACCGACCACCTGAGGCACGGGAGGGTATCAAAACCGGATATAGGGTTCGAGGTGTCCATTGATCGTTGGGTTCTCGCCGAGGTTCGCCGGCAGGGCACCTTGTTTTCCCAAACGTGAACACCACTGTGCGATTGTCGTGCGAATATTGATATTGGCCTTAGTAGCTTGTAGGGCAATACACATTTTGGTAGTGGTGCATTCGGGGCAATTGCAATGGAATCCTTTTAGACACAGCGTGACTCAATCTCAACTATACGCTCGAGCATTATGGCTAGCTCGTCGTTCCTGCACGCCTATACCCATTATTCATTAAAGGCCGTGCGGGAGCGGGAAGAAACCTATGTGCACCTTTCTCGAGCCCATCCTGCTCGGCGATGTAGGTGCCAATATCATCTAGTTTCCACAATATTCTACCGCGCTTGGACTAGTTGCGCAACAAGCGCTAGGTTTCGTGCAAGATTAAGGAGACTGCCACAGTACATGGGAATCCCCCCGCCAGGGCGTCATGGACGCCGTCGGGAATCGCGCTCCGTCCACCATTTCAGCCCCAGTTTGATCTCACGGAGTCTCCGGTGGTGGTCGTGTGTTTCCCTAATACACTGATTCGGAGCTTGACACCGGAGCGATACATCGTTTATCAACGTCATCCCAGATCCGGCGACCGGCGTGACTCTGGGGAAGACAGCAACAGCAGAGCCAAATATTAGCTGTTTCAATTGTTTCAACGGGATTGTTAGGACTGGAGATCTATTGAACACAAACGAAGGTATATTTGTCCGACAACCATAGGCTGTATACGCATAAATATATCTCACACAGCACTGGGGGTTGCGGCATGAAAATCAATTCTTAGAACAAGCAAGAAGCAAATGCATAACAGCGAGCCACATCTAAACCGTAGGTAAGCGCTGCGTGAAACCCAGCCGCCACATCATATTTACTTGCCTGGTACATGTTTGCGGAAGTCTGGTCATCTCTTGGGAATCTGAAAGCCCAAAACCGCCATGCTAATATGATTCCAAACAGGGGAAAAAATAGCCAGAGGTTCGAACGCCCTCCATAGTAATACCAACCATAGATAGACCATAGGCTCAGACTAACCGCAAGCGAGACGCGCGCCATCTTGGGGTACGTTAGGGGCAATGTCTGCCGCTTCATCCGCTGATCGCCCACAATATCAGAGAAGTCTCCAGCGTGGGCTGTTGTGAGAATAACAAGGCCCATCACGAGGAACGATTTCGTGGTGTGAAAAGCAGTATCACCACTCTTCTCCGAGTCTGCAAAAATGACTCTCGATCATTGCCCAGGGTCAAGGCATCATCGACTTACTGGAGATCATGGCGGCGCCCAAATTGAACGACATATACCCGATAGACGTGAGGCTACTTTTTCCCAACCAGTGGTCATGAAGTCCGCAATCATTGTACATCCAGGTGGCCAATAACAGAGCTGTGCTCGCATATGAGACGTTCCAGTACAGGGAGATAAAAACGCAAAAGGGTCCCAAAAGCCACTGGATCATTGAAGCTTGAGATGGTGTAATGCGCCCAGAGGGAATGGGCCGCCATGGTTTATTTGCGGCGTCCTCGGTGATGCTTGAAACTTGATTGGAGATGCAAAAATGCAGAAGGTGTATCCACGTCCAAAGGATTGACATGCCCATGTACTGATGCGAATAGGTTGCTGAATTCATCTTGGATACTGCTGAGAATACAGTCTAGAATTATGTTAGTATTCATATACCTACCACCGACAAAAAATGCGTACCACCGGGAGGACAACAGTTTTCAAATCTGATCTGGTAAATAAAAAGGCAATGTTGGTGAAGTGCTTGATCTTGGATAACGAATGACGGAGCAAATGGGTGGAAGGCATAATTCTCAGTGTGATGGGCGAAGTAAGACCGGAGGTATTTTATGGGCTTTAACCCACCCCGAAGGAAAAAACTTTGCCATGAAACTCATCCGGCGAGAGTGAAGGGTCTGGAAACGAATGACGGAGTCCTGAGCCCCGTCGTATTGAAAATTTTCCAAATAAGATGTCGGGGCTCGCTTGTCAACTGAGGAAGAATATTGTAATGATATAGTGGTTGTAAACCAAGTGATGCTGTTGTTATATTCCACTGGTACATAAACCATGTTGCCAAGTTGATATAATCGGGAACAAGATCGTGTGGGCGTCCTTGAATGATGGTTGATTGGAATAGACAACTCCGCGCGCGCCCTACCGCAAGCTTTTTCCCCCGGCCGCCGTGTTCATTGATGAAAATGCTGCCGTTGGGGATAGCTAAATCGGAGCGGTGCGCGAATTTGTTGGAACGGGGTGCATTGGCGACTGTTGGCGAAGAGGGCAAACGAACTGTCCGGGAGCGCCTAGAGCCACCCAGGAGCGTCTAGAGAATTAATCCAAAACAAAGCATGCAATATTTGCATGGCCTTCCGCCGTGACACGACTACCCACCCCCAGTGCTAGTGAACGCTGAGCCGAGTCGATGCCGCCAAGTCGGAGGTAATGTTTGTTGTTGCTTGGTGTTGTGGTGACCAATATTGACAAGGCTTTAATTTTAATGCGTTGTGCATAACGACCCCCAACGATACCATTGATTCCTATCCTATGCCAAGGGCCTCGGCCGGTATACCTGGCTTTGAATATACATGCACATTTCGGATCGCTCAACGCCCCTCGAACTCCGTTCCGGACCTCAATGATCGGACCCATAGATAAATCAGTCAATTTAATTACCGCAGTCAACAACCTGGCTGATATTTTTTTTTACGAGCCAGGGCCCAATACATAACACTGATTCGTTATAACATGGAAAATCTAGGCTATTAGATCTCACCATGTAGTGGGGGCGAGCCAGGTGGTATTTACCGTGTGAATTTATGCTTTGCGACACCCATACGACGCTCCTTCACGGTGTTGGGGAAAAGGACCTGGTTGATACCGAGGATTCCGCCAGCGCGATCAGCTAGCCTGAGGTAGGTGGTATGAGCACCGACGCCGGGATGGAGTGCGGAGTAATTATAACTAATACCCATCGCTATCTCCGTAACTCGGGGAAACGTCCAATCCTACCGCCAGCAAATACCATCAGTTGGGCCGGCGTTGGTTGCTAGACTCAACTGACCTTATCGTACTGGCGGAGGAATCCGAGCATTTGGGGAAGCGTAGGGGTGCGAGGCTGCACTGGGCTGCGACAGAGAGAAGCGTGAAGATGGTGGGTACAACCAACGTTGATCTAAGGGACACGGAGAGTCCGCACCCATTTTATCAGTCTAGACGGTATTATCTGTGGGACTCGAATAGACATTCCCCGCAGTGATATTCGAGCTGTTTGATTAAAAATAATCAATTTACCAGGAATCGTCTCCATTTTGATTCGATTATGGTGAGAATACAAGTGGCACCGAGGCAGACTGGGTACACTGGCATCTACACATCATCAATTGATGTCATCCTGGACAACCTCTGTGCGGATATCAAAGTATTCGGATCTCCTCAGTCGATCTGTAAGGACATGTCCCAATGCTGTGGTTGCTGTCAAGACTCGGCAATCGATGTGATTCAATGGTAACTCCTCTCGTGGAGAGTGAGGACCAAGGACAGAGCACATTCACTGATCATCACTGTAAAAACAATGAGTAAATCGAAGCGACTCGTATTCCCAGGACAAACCGGATGCTCCGAGATATGCTATATCACAGTTTTTGGTTTTGAAAGTGGTCCGAACAGGAGCGCAATGCTCCGCTGATGACGCCCAGGTCACATTGGTTGCTGTCAACGAATTGGTGATTGAACCCCTGAAAGACCATATTCAGCACCCATCAGAATCGAGCAGTCAAGTCGACGCACGCGTAATCAGGATTGACCGAATCCGAGTTGGCCAAACGCCTCAAAATCCAGCGTACCTAGTCGTAATAAATCAGAAAAATCGAAGGGGAATATATTCGTAAGCCTCACTGGAGGAAGATAGAGTAACATGTAAGCCATCGCCACAGATATGAGGCTGACGAACATGGCAATCAAGCTGGAAGAAGAGACAAGGACCTCTTCATAGTTGAAATTTGGTCCATATGCGAGATCTTGATGGCCGTATTCCTGAAGCAATCCCCAAGAACGATTTACAACAGGCTTATTGAAAATGCCGAGGAGGGAGAACGAGCCGTAGCCTCCACCTATGTGTTTCAAGGATGAGACTAATCGGGCTAGGAGTGAAGGTTTGCCTTGGACTGGTGGGAAATAAGGATTTCGATGCTCAAGTATAGTGAGTGGCACTAACCTGGGCTCAAACTATACGATTCAAAACCATCCCAGAGTACGCTTCTTGGGACATCCTCGAGGAGAGATAATGCAGATAAGAGTGTGCCTTGTGAAACGACAAATGTCTTGACGGACATGGCTGTCCTGGAAAGGCCAATATTCGCGCGCTTGTGCTCCCGGCGCAACCTTGAAACTGACTCGAACACGCATATGTCTGAAGGGATGAATTCGAATCCGCATGTGGATTATAAGTAGTAGACCGGGAGTCGGCCCAGTCGTGCCTATGAATGTTAATTAACTCGCGTCCGGGACCGCACTTCTCAATTATTTGCTTATTCCATGGTATCTCTCCCGAGAGGTCAATGTAGTCCACTCCCAGTAAAACACAAGCACTGAAATGGTATTTTCTTCGATCAATTCCACGGCCCAGTATGACTCGAAAGGTCGCCTTCGGCGACAACACCTTGCTTTTTTAAGCTTTCATTGGCATGAATGGACTTGTCGGACGGATCGCACATTGTCGGACTGTTGATACAAGTTTGCGGGGATTTGTCTTGGACAAAGAATGGCACAGGCACTGTGGGCATAGGCCTATTGTTGCTGCAAGAATAGCCTGAATAAATAGAGAATTAAAAAATAATTTGTCTTGCATTGAGCTACTAGGGATATGGAGGATAGATTTACAATATCCTCCACAGTGATGACATCATTACACTTCGGCTTTAATTTAGGATATATTTTGCAATTGCCCTCTATTTACCTCAAGCAAATATTCAGGGGAGAAATAAAAATAAATCATATCAAGGCCATGAGATAAATTGTAAAGGAAATGGAAAATATGTCTTTGGCTTAAATTTTGGAAAAGCGTACCACAACCCAGAGGCTGGTTGAGCATGGGCAGATCATGGTGGCAAAAATCCACCACCGCGCCCTGCATGGATTTCCTAAATACCCACGGTTCACACCCCCAATTAACCTCACAACACAATTACACACATCATTTTTTTTTTTTTTTTTTTTTTTTTTTTTTTTTTTTTTTTTTTAACTCAAGGGTATATCATTCCGTTCGGTGACAGCCTATGAAACTACACAACAAAATCTACACCTAAAAAGAAAGAAGAGCAAAATAGTCGTCGAAGGTATTTGGCCGTTACCGATTTAGGGGTGTGTAAACTAAGTAGTTGCTTAAATTCGACAAAATTGGCCAAGGATACCTGTGACCGCTCTCATCTCCCACACCATGGTATGCTCTCGCTACATGGCGACCTTGTCTTTGGTCTCCCAAGGGTGGTGTCCGCAACGCCCCTGCCTCTCTTTTACATCTCGTAAATTCTCCGGTGCTGATGGTGTTGCCCTCTTCTGGGGCGGCTGCCGAGGATGCGCTGCGGCATGGTGCGAAAGGGGTGATAAAGTCCCCGTCTTCCATCAATCGATTTGTCGTGGCTTGTATAGCTCTGGACGGGTGATATGGCTCACCCAGGCACAAAGAAAGACTCAACTCCCTCTTCATCTATTTGTCAGGACTTGTATTTTCTTTTCTTTTCTCTTTTCGTTTGTAGTATCACATGACTGATCACGTGACTGATTATGTAAGCGAACCGCGGTTTCACCTCATTGTAAACACATGTTGTTTGTACTTATTATATTCACGGGCTTTTACCTATGTATATAGTCTTGTCGTTTGTATGATTTGTTTCTCAATCTGATTCTCTTCGGTTTTCCGCTTTAACACAGTGTGAAGCTCCGTTGTCAGTCGTATTCATTTCATACAACTTCCTCTGAGTATTCTTGAGAGACCGCACATCATTATTGGTGTTTTAGCGTGTCCTTACAGAAGAATCAGATTTCTTATCGTGCCCTCTCTCATCCTTCATCGACACTCAAACACCGCTTCTCCAAAGAGACATCGAAGTGCGCGAAACAACATCGCCACTCAAGAGTTTAGTCTATCAGAGTAAGCCAACCACCGCCCTTCATCATTAACACCATCGTCTACCCACACAGAAGAAGGAATTCATCTGTGTTTAACACGGCTGCTTTTCCTTCTCTATCAGTCGACAACTGTGCCTTCATCTGAGTTTAACTCGGCTGCTTGGTATACAGTCTGCAAGTCCCCAGAACACAGAACCTCCTCGATACTCTCCCACTGCTAGTTCAGCCCACACCTTGCGCAGGATAAGCGTTTAAGGGTTAGCCACTAGTAACGGTCAGACGCCTGGACAGGCTCACGCGGCATCATCATTCCCATTCCTGTTTGAGTAGGCTTGCAACCTCTCATCCTATTCGCTACCGTTACACGGTTTGAGCAGGCGAGAATTTCGAATCTCACCTTTGTCCCGTACCCATCCTTGAAGCAGGTGATTACCGCCGGTCTACTGGATTAAGTCCATACCCGCGGCCCCCTTCATTTTCAAAATTCCGTCACATTTCCGACCTTACTCATCCGCACACCCCTCTCCTACCTTTTCCAAAACACCACCCATGTCTGAAGACTCAGCAAATTGGGGAGGATCGCAAACGGCGACACCTCGTAACAATTTTGCGGGATATTATAATCCAGAATACGAACCCCCCAACACTTCTCAGGTTAACCCGACACGGTCACTTATAAAACGGACGCTGAAAAATTCACGGAGATCTATGATCAAATGAGACACACCACGGAATTAAACACGGAATTCATTCAACGGATTCAAACTCTTGAAAATCACGTAAAGTTCTTCAGGATCAGAATTCAAGATTATGGGAACAGAACAATGAACTCCATCACGGTTTAATCGATTCGAGGCACTTCTCACGGATTTGGTCAAGGACAAACGGGAACGCGACTCTAAACCATCTCCCCTCGACGGATTTAACCCTCCCCGGTTCATACTCCAAGCGGCTAAAGGATCTCGTGCACCTAAACTCCAAAATCCAACACCGTTCGATGGTACAATGGCTAATGCGGACACATTCGAAAATGCATGTCGCATCTACCTACAAGTTCGACACGCGGATTTCTCATCGGTCACTAGCGCGGTATACTGGGTCCTACATCTCTGTTCTCAAGGATCAGCAGCACATGGCGTGATCTGAAGATCAAGGAATTTAACCGGAATCCAATACAAATGGATTATACTATTAACGATTTCTGGAAAGAATTCAAATGGCGTTTTCCGATCACGACCCACAGGGAACCAAAGCATTCAAACTTTGTACTATGAAACAAGGAACCTTATCGGCAGAGGAACACATCCAAGAGTTTAAGAAAACGGCCGACGGCTCTGGATATAGCGGATATCCTTTAATTAAGGAATTCAAACGGTCTTAAACGAAGGTCTTCGCAAACGACTAATGGAATCGGAATACCAACCGAATACCATCGAGACTGGTATACACGAGCATCACATTTGGACAGACAATACCGACAATCTCAGGAAGAGAAAAGTTGTATCAACCAACATTCTCACGCCCGGCATTTTCATCGAATAACCCACGGCAAACCGGAACAGGAACCACCCAGACACAAGGTCCCCACCGAAATATGGGATCTAATCAACAGGCACAACCCGCTCGGCCTACTTTTGGTTTCAATCGCCCGGCTTTCAGTCAACAGCACAACCGGCCCGACCTGCCCAACAAGCTCGTCCAATCCACCGGCTCCAGCACGTGCCCAGATGCTATGGATGTTGATCGAGGAAACCGTCGCCCACCCGGAGTCTGTTATCGATGCGGTAAACCCGGCCACATAATGCGAGATTGCAGGGCCAATATAAATTTAAATTCGGCCACACACGATGAAGCACGCGACCATTATTTACAGGTTGCAATTGAAGAAGGGTTGATTTGGCAAGACACGCCGTCAACATCAGGAATCACGGAAATCAATCCGGATTCACAAGTTCAGGGGCAATCCAACGCCCAATCGTCTTTTCAAGGAGGCGCGCAGTGAAATCTCCACCACAGCGTTGCCTAAAAATAAATTTCATCTTTTATCTGTCGAACAATCAAAAATAGATACGCCTTCCAATGTAATCGTATCTCAGGGGGTCTCCCATAAGGAGCTTGGCGCTCAGGAAGCGTGCTTAATTCCCGCCCCAATTTATCATTTTCAAAAATCAAAAACGACAGAAAAATTAGTGGAGACAAAAATAAGTGGTTTTGGTGATCAGATAGACGTCCGTCCTGTTAATCAGGGTCCCGGCGTTATGGTCATGTCAACCCACCAGGATTCCTTAAATGGAACATCCGTCCGTCCCAGAGTCGGTAGCTCTGTGGGTCCCGGCGGTAACGTATCTTCGGAACGTCCTGGTCATATTTATAGAGAAAGACTTCTTATTCGCACACTTAATTTGGAACGCGAGACAAAATTATCAATCTCAGTAACAACAGTTGATACTCATGAAACTGCGTCATGTCAAGCGCTTCTAGATTCTGGTGCAACCGGTTCTTTATGATCGAGCATATGTACGACGTATGGGATGGAATACCCAAACTTTAAAATATCCGGTTAAAGTATTTAACGTGGACGGTACCTTAAATCAAGGAGGATCGATCACGGAAGAAGTCTATTTAATGATGGTTCATAACGGACATAAGGAGAAGATGCTCTTCGAAGTCACGGACTTAGGAAAAGTTCCAATCATAATCGGTCACACGTGGTTAAAGAAACACAATCCATCTATCGATTGGTCAACCGGTGAAATTACATTCACTCGATGCCCCCCAGAGTGTAATGTTAGAGTACGCGCTATTAAAAAGCAAAAGAAGCGTAAAGCTCTAGCCGATCGATGGAAATACCAACCCACGATTGAAGAAATCGATGACGAAGATGCAGATCGAGTGATTGGTGGCCTTATACTGAACAAGAAGGCGCATTACTTGAAGAAATTAATTATGATGAAGTGGTTCATGAAATAGTAGATGAACACTTTGTCCGATCCGTAGAACGAGCTGAAGACCATGACAACATACATATCGAAACAGAGGAACCCGAACTCGTCAATAAAATTCCTCGCGATTTAGACGTTGGCTCAAAGTCTTTGAAAAGAAAGCATCGGAACGCATGCCTGAACGAAAACCTGGGATCATGCTATAGAATTGAAAGATGGCTACGAACCTAAGAAAGCCAAAGTCATCAATCTCTCCCCTACCGAACAGAAAGAAGTCGACGACTTTCTAGCGGATCAACTAGCTAAAGGTTATATTCGGGAAAGCAAATCTCCTCAAACATCCGCCGTATTCTTCGTACCCAAGAAAGACGGAAAGAAACGCATGGTCCAAGACTATCGACAACTCAATGCTTGGACAATCAAAAACAATTATCCCTCCCAATGATCTCCGATCTTATCGATAAAGCTGGCAAGTCCAAGTGGTTTACAAAACTAGACTTACGATGGGGATATAACAATGTTCGCATGCGCGAAGGAGATGAACCAAAAGCAGCGTTTACGACACATAGAGGATCTTTTGAACCACTCGTTATGTATTTCGGCTTATGCAATTCCCCGGCTACTTTTCAAACTATGATGAATGCGCTTTACGAGAACTTATAGACGAAGGACACGTAGTAGTATATATAGACGACATTTTAATATTTACCGACACTCAAGAAGAAAACGAACGAATTGCCGAACGCGTTCTCCAAATTCTCCTCGATAACGACTTATTCCTAAAACCAGAGAAATGTTCCTTCTCGGTTCAACAAGTCGAATTCCTGGGCTAATACTTGGAAATGGAGAAGTACGAATGATGGACGACAAAACCGACGCAGTAAAAAATGGCCGGTTCCTAAAACAGTCCGCGACGTTCGCAAATTCTTAGGTTTCGCTAACTTTTATCGACGATTCATCGAAGGTTTTCAAAACTTGCCGCCCCACTCAATAATCTCTTACGAAAGGATTCTAAATTCGATTGGACAGAGAAACAACAGCGGCATTTGATTGCTTAAAAACCGATTACATCCGACCAATACTGGTACTGCAGATCCTACAAAACCCCTTCGAGTGAATCAGACGCTTCGGACTTGCCACGGGAGGTATATTATCTATGAAATGTCGCCGACGATAAATGGAGGCCATGTTCTTATTATCTAAATCTTTATCTGACGTTGAACGTAATTACGATGTACATGACAAGGAAATGCTTAGTATTATACGTGTTTGGAGGCCTGGCGCCATTATTTAGAAGGTAGTTCACATACGATTGAAATATGGTCGATCATCGTAATTTACAATACTTTATGACTTCTAAAAAGTTAAATCGTAGACAAGCACGATGGGCACTTTACTTATCTCGATTTGACTTTACCTTAATTCACAAGCAGGCTCCTCAATGGGAAAAGCGGATGCACTGTCCAGGAGGACAGATCTAAAAGAGGGAGTGGAAACTGATAACGACGACATACGCTCCTTAAACCGGAATTTTTCGCCATTAAAGCATTACAACAAGGACATGTTCTTGTTAATGGCGAAGAAGAGGGAGTACTTTCGAAGATCCGCAAATCGAAAGACTATGATGAATCTGTTGTTAAAGCGATTGAAGAACTAAACGATCGCCCACGAAACGTTACGATCGAAGAATGGTCCAGGAACAAGATCTCATATTGTTCGGGAAAAGTCTATGTACCCAACGACACCAACTTCGACGAGAAATCGTTAAACTCCACATGATTCCAGCATTGCCGGTCATCCAGGACACTACAAAACCTTGGAATTAATCGCACGAAATTATTGGTGGCCTGGTATGACAAAATTCGTTCATTCTTACATTGACGGATGCGATTCTTGTCAACGTTTCAAAAATTTCCCCGCTCCCCCTATTGGAAAACTTGTTCCAATGATTACCCCTTCCGAACCATGGAAAGCAATATCTTGCGATTCATCACCGGACTTCCTGAGAGTAATGGATACGACGCAATCGTAGTCGTTGTCGATCGCGCATCAAAAATGGCGCACTTCATTCCCACACCTCTCAAACCTCTACGACGGGTCTTGCTAAACTTATTTGCAAAACGTCTGGAAGCTCCATGGTCTCCCCGATTCAATTATCTCTGATCGAGGACCACAATTCGCAAGCTCAATGATGAAAGAATTAAACTCATTATTGAATATCCAAACAAACTTTCCACCGCTTATCATCCACAAACTGACGGCCAAACGGAACGGGTTAATCAAGATCTCGAAGCCTACTTAGAATTTTCGTATCACACCTTCAATCCGATTGGGTTGAATGGATTCCTCTTGCGAATTCTCATACAATAATGCCACTCATTCATCACGAAAATATCCCCTTCTTCAATGTCTATGGTCGTCATCCCGAATGGGCGCTGAACCAATACGACAACCAACAAATGAGTCGGCTAATGAATTCGCTACACGATGAAGAAAATTCAAGAAGAAGCACAATCAGCCCTTGTCAAAGCACGCAACGAAATGAAACGATACGCCGATCAAAATCGCGGTGAAACCCCATCGTTTCAAGTTGGACAAATGGTATGGTTAGAAACCAAAGATCTTGATCTCAAACGACCATCAAAGAAACTCACTGAAAGACGAGTTGGTCCATTCAAGATCCTCGAACTCATTGGAACCAACGCGGTGAAACTCAAACTTCCATCTACGATTAAAATTCATCCCGTCATCAATATTTCACGAGTCCGACCATACCAATTACCTAAAATTCCCCACAACAAATCCCTCCTGCTCCTCCAGTAGAAATCGATGGCGAATTCGAATATACCGTCGAAGAAATTCAAAACTCACGACTTACAAGAAATGGCAAAGGTCTTGAATACTGGGTTAAATGGGAAGGATACACGCCGCAACACAACACTTGGGAACCACTATCAAACTTGAAGAATGCCATGGATCTCGTCAATAAATTTCATCGAACAAATCCACAAGCCCCACGAAAAGTTCGTCTCAACGTAACTCAAGACGAATTTCTTTCCTTGTTCGCCCCATATGAAACCTTTACCGATCCACCATCAAATTCGGCATTATTTTCAAAGTTGAATGCTTCAAGCGCTTCAAATTGATATGTGCGCATTCTTTTGGATGCGAGACGCACTATCAGGGATGATGAAGAACCGCTCAAGATTTTCCCGGAGAGAAAATCCCTAAAGAGGGAGTAGTGTCAGGACTTGTATTTTCTTTTCTTTTCTCTTTTCGTTTGTAGTATCACATGACTGATCACGTGACTGATTATGTAAGCGAACCGCGGTTTCACCTCATTGTAAACACATGTTGTTTGTACTTATTATATTCACGGGCTTTACCTATGTATATAGTCTTGTGTTTGTATGTTTGTTTCTCAATCTGATTCTCTTTCGGTTTTCCGCTTTAACACAGTGTGAAGCTCCGTCGTCAGTCGTATTCATCCATACAACTTCCTCTGAGTATTCTTGAGGAG
>JADNYI010000292.1:0-41154 GCA_015501065.1 Infundibulicybe gibba
AAATGTTCTGGCGCGTACGGCCTCCGCATATCCATGTACTGCATCTGCTCGCGCAGAGCGAAGGTCCCCAAAGTGGCGCACGAATTTGGCTTATGCCCGACCAAGTTCCGATAACATCATCCCAGACCAAAACCTACAAAAACATTAGACGATGAATAAAAGGACACACAACACGAACCTGGCCGCTCGTCCATGGACCTGCACCAATTCCGATGGTAGGAACAGTCAAAGCTTCCGTGATGTATTGGCCCAACTCTTTTGGCACAGCCTCAACAACGACGGAAAAGGCGCCTGCTTCTTGCAATGCTAATGCATCATCCAACACGGCTTTGGCTCCTGCCGCACTTCGCCCCTGAACCTTGTATCCAGACATCGCAGCATGTCGTTGTGGTAACAACCCAACATGGCCCATTACTGAGATACCTATTTGGGTAAGTCGGCGCACGATCCCTACAATTTCGGAGCCGCCCTCAAGCTTGACTGCTTCGACGCCAGCCTCGCGCACAAGACGCACAGCATTAGAAACAGCTTCCTCTGTTGACACATGGTAGGTACCAAAAGGCATGTCCGCTACAAGAAGCGGGTGAGTGGTGCCCCTCCGCACGCGGCGGCATGATGGATCATATCGGAAAGTGTAAGTTGGGTGGTAGACGCATATCCAAGACACACTTGTGCTAGCGAATCGCCAACCAGAGTGATATCGATGAGTGGGTCTGAGGAGCAAGCGCGAGCCGTCGGATAATCGTATGCTGTGAGCATGGTGATGGGTGTCCCGGTAGAACGGAGATTTTGTAAGGCTTGCAAAGTCACTTTCTTGCGAGCTGGCATGGAGCGGGCGTCGATTCAGATACCCTCATAGTGTTATAGTGTAATAAAGAACATACGAGGAACGACATTGTGTTCCGCACTGGGCCGAACACTCATATATCGCCTCTGGGCTTGGAGCAACGAGATGCGGGTTTGTGCGAGCATATCGATAGATGATATGGGGCGTGAATCACAGAGGGAAACAGAGAAATATTATATGTCGGCTCCGGAATGGGACCATGTAAGATCCAGGAATTTCGGAATGGTGCGATAACTGATGGACTTGTGCTTGGATTGCAGTGTGCATTGATCACGGTCGAGACGGACCATGAGTGTCTCACTCGACATTCCTTCCGGGCTCTTCCGCTGCCGGTGCCGGAAGATCGAGTTTGGAGGCGCAGGCTAGCAATATGGAGCATTCGATAATCATATTAAACGTCTGATGGTGTTGGGTTGCGGGTGTCGCCGCTCGCCCTGCCATGTTATCTCCGCACTTGGAATTTTCGCCGGAGCCACGGAACACCTGAGGCCACCAAGAGAATATGTAGTAAGTTAAGGCTTTCAATGGACCTGGTACTTGAGCCTAGTGGCAAGACGCGAAGATCACGGTTTGGGGAATCAGTTCTCAAACTTTTTCCCACCCCCTTGGACTGTCCCAGAACCGTTTCACCCGTCCAGTGGTATTCCCATGGTAAACCCCAGGGAGGAAAGAGTTTGAGGGCACGGGAGGACCTTACTTGACGAGCGACCCGTCCACCATCCGTGGGCTGCCTCCTTCACGTCCCTCTTGACTGCCTCGCTAACTTCATTGACCCCTTCCGCTAGGCCCTCGAATACCTCAGTTTGGGCCAATCCCACGAATCCGTCGAATATTGCGCCTTCCACGTTACGCTGGCGTAGCTGTCTTGTGTGAGCTGGTCTGTTGGACAGTCCGCGCAAATAGGGAATTTTGTTGATAAGCGCGTCTCATTAATGGTTAATGTTTCCTTATAATATTTACTATCTGAGGATAATATCTGACGGATCGAAGCCCTACGGTCCATAAGTCAGAATTCTTACTGTGGTCCTCGTCCATTTGTTGACGACATAGCCAATCACGGTGATCGGTCCGAAGAAGATCGCCGCCCCGGCTCCGAGTTGTCATCAAGGGCGCGAAAACGACAATCACATGACCCCTGTGACAATAAAGTGTTTCCCACGGGTGCAATGTCTGTTTACTCGCTCCGCACCTGCATTCCTGCCCTCAACGTTAACCGCGACGATGCCAAAGACCCGAAATGCAGCCCGCCTTGAGAACCTGCGACCGAAACAGAGAGTAAGAGACAAGGACATCGATTCCAATGCTACTCGAGAGAAGCCCCAAGCGCGGTTGACTCGCAGCACCCGGACAAAGTTACAGGAGGAAATCCCCCAGAACCTCCCAAAGCAAAAAGAAAGGACGAGGGTTCGAAGAGTATTGTCCGCGATTCGGTAAACGTTGACCGGCACAATAAAAGGGTGGCCTCGACAGCCCCAGTTCTTCCGCCTTCATCACCGCCACAGATGACATCGCCAAAGAATCATCCTACAGCCTTGGCTACAATGAGCCACGGGAATTTCGCGCCGTCCACCATGGATGGAGACGATATCCCTGATGTCCCTTATGTGATAGATAAAGAAAATGTGGCGGCGGATCAACAAGGCAATAAACCTAGCGGTATGATACCAGCAGTGGCGTACACGGATACCCCACGACTGCGAACAAGCCAAGCTCCCAGTATGAATGCGAGGGCAACCACTTTGAAGCGGGACGGCACTGCGCGCAGGGTACGGCCAAAAGCGGACGTCACCTCTACCGGAGTTTCATCGAGAGCTACTCTTTCGTCCAAGAGATTCATGGGCACATTACCAACTCCCCCACCAAGACCCCGGCGGAAACGTCCATTACAAGATATCACCTCTCGTTTTGTGCCTCCTCCAAACCCAACTGCGCATGCTTCTTCATCCTCCTCCCCCCCTCCTTCCCCCTCCCCTCAACGCGTAGCAGTCCCAGCTCCCATCCGACGGCTAGGGCGTTCTATCAACCGAGCCCACTCCCCCCGGCCGCAGCCCCCATTTGTCCCACCCATCGCATCGCCGAAGCCACTGGATAATAAAACACAGGAAAGGAAAAGAAACCGAGGGATTCCGTCCTCCCTGCCGCCTTCTTCTCCGCCCCCACCCTCGTCTCTAAAAGCTCCTGATGCCGCATTGCAAATTGCTACCAGGCTTATTCCTGAGAGTGAAAGCGATGACCTTCCACCTTCCTATCTGGACGCCTATGTTTATGATGATGATCCAGATGATTTGTACCTTACAGAGAAGGAGAACACCCGCGCCCCAGTGAGACTGGATACCCCGGAGGGAAGTGATACTAGCGCCGCACGTATCCTGGCCCCTAATACGTCCTCTGACCCCTTTGGCTTTATCGCTGTTGAAAAACGCCTCAAAGAACAGCGTACGTCCCGGTATCGTGAGAAACAACCCCACCTCCAACAATGGGATACAAGAGTTGGGGAGCCAAGCACTCGCTCCTCGGCTCATGATCATCCACAATCAGACCAGGAACTCGAATATGTGGATGAGCCACTTATCCCCCCACCTACCCCACATAAACGCGCTACTCGTGATACAATGTATCCCTCCGGAATCCGCTCCCGGAGCGTGAGCGCGAGCAGGGCAAGTACGCCAAGCCCGTCAAAACCACGTCGGTCAACCCGCGCCGCGGGGAGTGACGCTCGAGCTATCGGTAGCGGGTCCCAGGATGAGTCTTTCGAACTTACGGAAGGCGCCACCCCTCTGCACGTGGGGAAAGGAAAAAGGAAAAAGAGCCCGATTGATGTTGATGACCCAACCGATGATGAAGCGCAGCCCAAACGACAACGGCGGGGGGTGGCCACCCGTGGTCTAAAAGGGAAAGGAAAAGCCAAACCAGCGGCCAAGGTCGTAAAGAAAGGGGCAGGGAAGGAGGCGGCGAAACGCAAGGCGAAAGAGAAGGTCAACCCTGACATCGACGAAGAACAACAAGATGTAAGTCGTAACTTTTATTATCTCACCTCTTTTTTATCGACAATCTTTTCGGTAGAAATGGGAACAAGAACGTCAGGCCCGACTAGCATATTTCAAGAAGCTGGAGGGGTATGTTGTGGAGAAGGAAAACGTTTATGTCATTTGAAGTTTTGATCATATAGATCACAGCAGTAAATTGTATTGATACCATGTACTACTCATATCATAATATTTCTCACCGAGTTATTATCCATCCATACCACCATATTCAATTTCATTCATGTGCATACTTCGAAACTAAACCGCTAACTCAACCACTAATGCCCTCGTACATCCAGGATCAAAACAATTAGCCATACTCCCTTCGAGACATCTGGAATAGCTTGCCCATCACGAATTTCCCATCTTCGTCTATTCCATCATGAACCAGGCTGTTTGTGATGTATTGCTCCACATTCTTGATCTTCAAGGCAGTGTCCTGTGCAAGTGTGAACTCGACATACCTACAATAGAGGGAAAGATCGTCAGTCGCATGGTTTGGACATCCTCCATGAGGGTCAATATACATATCACCGTAGTAGCTAAAGTAAGATGATGAGATCAAGTTGGGGACAGAGGTATAGAATAACGGACGTGACAGCCGATACTTTGACTTCATTCTTCGCGAGCTGTTCAAGGTTGTAAAGCTCGCCCCAAGAGGCGTCCGCTGCAAGGATCTCCGCCGCGCCTTTCAAAGGTCGGAGGTTTGCATGGTTATCAAACATATCCGGGAATATCTGTTATAATGCATCATCGGTCCTGCCCCCAAGGCCAACCAGTGGCCTACTATCTCCCCAGTAAAAAAAGACTGGTTCGGTATTGCCTAGACCACGGGCGTGCGCCCAAGAGAACTTTGGGTAAGCATCGACCAATCGCTTCGCGGACCACTGCGGCGCTTGCCTAGGTAGAAATTTTACAAGTAAAATACCGCCCACCAAGAGATCGGACAATGTCGCACCCTTGGCAACATGCAGGCTCGTGTAGAATCGCGTAGATGGGGTTCCCATCGAACGGCTGCTCTTGTTGTACGTTTTGTAAGATCTTATAACCGATTTTATGGAACATATTGAGCTCGTTGGAGGCACGGAATACGAGCACTATTTTCACCATTCAGTCCGTGGGGTTCGGGTATAAAGAGACCTACGGTGGATTCTATCAATGCCGCCTATTGCGCGGAATGCCCAGTAAGAACATATTGGATGGATTGGGATGAACTATACCATGACGCGGGGGTACACAGTGCCTACCGCCTATTGTCTGGTCCATCACCTATTTTGTTCGCTCGCGCACCAGCCTATGTTTTGTCAGTTCCACCATCGTGACAAGAGTCTAGTTTATTCGAAGCACGGTGGCTGGCCCCGATTTCTGGCTGGGAATTGCAATTCGTACCCTGATCGAGGCCGATGAATATTGGTACATTTGGTTCAACTTTGTGCAAATACAAGATAAGAATAAAAAGCATAGGAGATTCTATCGAATGTTGTCATATGGCATAGTGGTGGGGCATAGAGGCATAGGGGCATGACGCTCGAAGGGTAGACTGAGTCACAGACAAATCGAACCTGTCCGGGCCCATTGCCAAACCCGCTGCTTGATAGCAAGGTCCACAAATCCTACCATCACTGCGAAGATGAATGTGATCAGGCAGATAGATGCTATTCCATGGAAGGCGGATGCCCATGGGAATGGCTCGTGTTCGGCGGCCCACCGTTTCCGCCGCCATTCTAACTGCTTGTGTTGTTCAGCGGTATCGCGGCAGATCCTGGGAAGCGGTGTGTATGTGTTGAGTAGGCTTAGACTTGCATTGTAGATCATTTGTAGTCTGGAAGCGGCGAGAATGATCAGGGTGATGTAAGTGTGTCGGCAGGACCGCTTGTAGAGGGTAATTCTCGACGGGTCTTTTTCTTTGACACAAATAAATTATAGAACCCCCACACACGACGGAAAACATACCAATAAATTGAATACAGCCTTGTCTCTCTGAGAGTATTTTTACGGCGAGGGGCGAGAGTCTCCCTTTAAATCTGGATTCAAATATTTCCCATCGCATCGGGTCGATGGGCTATGCTCATAGCTGTCAATATTTGGAGAATATAATCACTCGAAGCTTTGCGCACCAGACATTCCTCCAGCCCCCATAGATCATTGACCTTTTGGAGGCGGAGTCCTCCATCCCGATCAAGTGGCATATTGGCCTCGATATCCGGAGGTAAATCTTGCATGATTCGGTCAAGCCCCGTATGGTAGTGTATGCGGATGTATCTATGCGGAAAAATCAGACGGTGGTTCGGAGTGGGGAAATACATCTCACCCGGGTGGTGGGGGAGGGAGTACAGGGCGAATCAGAAGCCCTTTGTGTTTTTGGAGTGTTTCGCGATGTGCATATGCCAGCTCCTGGGGCGATCGAATGAAGAGAGAAGGATTATTGCCCATGTTCGAGTGAGTCAGAGGGGACAGAAGCAAGGCGCTTGGACTCCTCAACGAGTCAGACGAAATAATATATCATGCCAAAGAGCACCGAACTAGAATACAAGGCGTTGCCAACCAGCTGTATTTGAGACACTTGGAAACCAATGGCTGCTCGAGGACAAGGGTGTGCATGCCGTTTTGGGAATAAGCGGTGGAGTTCTTGCCCAGCAGAAACCCAGATCCAGGGAAATACAAGGTCAAGTGGGACAACCAAGAGCGACTCCGGTTCCTTTCACGTCGACGACGTCCGAGAATAGGCTTGTCCACGGAATCCTGAACCATTGGTGACACATAATAATTGTGTAGGGACAGTCTCACTGAAGTCAACCTAATCGAGTTTTGTGCAAGAAAGCCGAAGAAATCAAGAGAGTTTGATATCTATTTTCGTGACTTCAAATATTTGGAGAAGATGACTATGCCAAACAAACATCAACGCCCCCGTACCTAAAATAGTATACCTCTTGTTTTCAATATGTAAACGAGGATTTTATCGAAAAGGATACACCAAACAAACACCGTTGTTCCCTATGAGCCTGAGGATATGAAGATCAGGATCAGCTAACCACAAGCCGTCGGAACGAAGCGTGAGGAAGTTATAGCCGACAATAAACAACTAGCCCAGAGCCGAATCTGCTATTTGTAAACGGTTAAATTATCCTCTGAATTCAAGATTAAAAGTGGGACAGATAGAACCAATAAAACAATATATCGGGCTGATACTAACTAGCAGCGAATGCTAAATACTGATTCGCCCGTGTCGTGGGGAACAGCCAAGCAGCATGACTGGGATAATTCAGTCAGACGTCGCTATTCAACGGTCTCACGGAATGCATACCCATATAACCCAGATCGTCAGCAATGCTTGTTACAAAAATATTGAGGATATGCATGTGAATTAACGATATCAAGCTTACGGGAAACTATCGCCCCCCCTTGATCAAGCCGATGCCCGTGATATCATCTTTGGTAGGATCCCTTTCCAAATCCATGGGGCTAGAATCTGGAGCAGTTTCTGGGGTGCTTGGTTGCTCTCCACAACCACAATCATAGGTTTCGTCCAAGTGGGCACAATCGAAACTGGGCTTTTGGAGCCGTTCGTTGACTTTGTTATGGACTGCGCAGAGCCTGGGTAAACCGTGAATAGAGTTCCAGCCGTGTAAATAATTGCGCGTTTACCAAGTTGAGGCCGAGCGTCGTGAAGAAGTCTGAAACGATGTCAGGATTAGCATTCAAACAAGGCGTTCACGCAAAGCTCACCTGCGGCGGAAATGTTTTTAAAAGTTGTTGGAATTCAGCAGCACACTCTCCGCATGGGTAGAGTCTAGATGTCAAATGGAGATATGTCCGGAGTGCTTCTCGTTCATCTGGTGTCGGTTTCTGGTATCTTGGTCACAGGGGAAGTCAAAAGGAACTGTATCGCGTACTTCCGGAAACCGGAGTGTCATAGTATGTCTGTTGTTTCATTAGCAGATCCCTCGGGGGAAATCAATACGAGACGAACAGTAGTTTCCATGTTGCGCGACCTAATTCAGCTCTACTCGGAATATCAAACGCTGCCCAGGAACGACCTATGTGTGGACAACATACTTTGCCGTCTCATTGCCTAGCTTTGACATGATAACATGCCCTTCCCCAACAGGGCCAGGAGGACCTGTCTCCTGGACTTGCTTGACACTGCCTTCACCAAAGTATTCACCCGTCCGGAGATCCATATATGTTCGCGTGGGTGGGTGTAAAAACGCAACCATGGTCATCAGAAGCTAATTTCTTGTTCAAAACTAATGGCTTTCTAATTTACTCGGGGCTCACCAGCATGACCACGATGATGACGAAGGACTTTGCAAAGCGCGAAATCATCGTCACAAAATCGTACACGTAGCTATACGAGAAGGATGTTGGGCTGTCAAATCGCCTCCGAGTTGCGAGTCGTTCGACCTTGAGTTTGAGGGGCTCGGACTAATATGAATATGACAGCTTCCATGAAATTGTGTTTGTCCTTTGCCCATTGCCTTTAGCGATCGAACACGTGTCATGGTCTAAATTTATTGTGTGTGTAGATAAGATTAGATGCGCTTGGGAGATAACGATCGAGTCAGATATTTCACCCTTCTCGTTGTCAATCACTGCCAGCGCAAAACTCATTCACGCTCCTACTATTCTGACTACAAATTAGTTTGTGCTACAAGCAAAGTGTACAACAAAGATGTCGATCTACATCGATGAAGCCTCTGGGTCTGACACGAACGGAAAAGGCACAGCAAACGAGCCTTATCAAACACTTGGTTTCGCGCTTTTTACTCATGGTACCACGGCCTCACTACTCACGCGCAAGGACGCTGGTAGCCAGTATGAGGAACCTACACAGTCTTCTCTAAAAAAGGCGAAGAAGACTGCCGAGGGGTTGGAAAAGAAGCGCAAGAAACAAGAAGAATTGGCCGAGCGAGAGGCGAAGGAGAAGGGTGAAGAAAAGGAGAAGAGAGAAAGGTTGTTGGAACAAAGTAAGGCAATCGTTTTGACAGAAGATACCACGCTTCCGCCAGCTACAAAGGTCAGATTATTAGCGCAGACCTTCGAATATAGTTAACCTAGCCCCAGGCAAAAATTGCCAATCTCACGGAATTGCGATCGAAACGAATCCGCGTGTTTGGATGGGTCCACCGTCTGCGCCAACAGAAAGATATAATATTTATTGTTGTGCGTGATGGCACAGGATATCTTCAAACCGTGTTATCTGGCCAAGTTGTAGGGTCCCATTCTATCTAATCTTTTTGAGCTCACTAAATAAAACACTCAACAACACAGGCGCAAACGTACGAAGCATTGACACTCACGCTTGAATCTTCCGTGGAGGTGGTTGGAACCTTGCAAGCGGTTCCCGAAGGCAAGACAGCTCCTGGAGGGCACGAGCTCGCTGTGGATTATTGGCGCGTCGTTGGGACCGCACCCGGAGCAGAGGATGCATTCAGTAACAGATTAAATGAGGTAAGATCTACGATTAATCTGACCTATTCCATCGAGTCATAAATTTACCTCGATAGAAATCTGATCCTTCCATTCAAGCTGACCTCCGCCACCTGGTGCTTCGGGGGGAAACTGCCTCGAGTGTCCTCCGTTTACGTTCACATCTTCTAAGCGCCTTCAGAGAGTCACTTTCCGCTCGTAGCTGCCTTGAGGTTACTCCTCCTTGCTTAGTACAAACACAAGTCGAAGGCGGCGCCACACTTTTCAAATTGGATTACTATGGACAACCTGCCTTTTTGACTCAGAGTTCCCAACTTTATCTTGAAACATGCCTCCCCAGTTTGGGAGATGTATTTTGTGTGCAAGAAAGTTTCCGGGCGGAGAACAGGTGCGCGACATCACTACTAAAAAACATAGTATTAACCACCTTTGTAGCCATACACGTCGTCACCTGAGCGAATATACACACCTAGAGGCGGAACTCGCATTCATTACTTTCAAAGATCTCATGGACCATATTGAAGATATTGTATGTCCTTTCACTGTTACCCGAGCTCGATTTACAAATCCCCATTAATAGATCTGTGATACCGTCACCCTTATTACCCAAAACCCCACATCCGCTGCTCTCCTTAAGCATTTGAACCCCGATTTCACGCCTCCCCAACGACCTTTCTTGCGCCTCTCATACGTTTCCGCTATTAAATGGCTCAACGAACACAAGATTCAACGACCAACGGAAGATGCTCAAGGCAACCCAATCAAGGACGACCATGGCAAGATAGTCATGGTCGACCACGTCGTCGGGGATGATATCGCTGAAGCGGCGGAAAGACAAATGACGGATATTCTTGCACAACCCGTCTTCCTCTATGGGTTTCCAAAGGAGCTTAAGTCATTCTATATGAAGGCGATGAGTGTGACTGAGGAGGGAGGGGAAGGCAAAGCGTTCACCGAGAGTTGTGATTTATTAATGCCAGGAGTTGGAGAAATCGTTGGTATGTTTTGTCAGGTTTGTGCAACAGCCCTCATTTATCATGTACAAAGGGGGTTCGATGAGGATATCTGAGATGGAGGAACTTCTCGCCGGCTATAAACGGGAAGGAATTGACCCCGAGCCCTACTACTGGTTTACTGATCAACGCAAGTATGGTACTTGCGAACATGGGGGTTATGGCCTTGGCGTCGAGGTACGTGATCTAAAGAGATGCCTCTTGTGTGATAGTCAACCTGTTCACAGCGTTTCCTCGCATGGCTGTCCAAGAGATTCACGGTTCGGGAGTGTTCCCTCTACCCCAGGTACATATGGTCTTTACAATGACGCACTGGCTAACTCTATTGAAATTACAGGTGGCCAGGACGTGCGACGCCATAAGTTGATGTTTTTACGCGGGGTATTGGTCTAGTATGATCACTTTCCAACACCAGAATTCTATAGATGTGGGTTTTATTATTGGATCTGGCTTTCTTTGTGTCTTCAATCTAAAGCACACCCGTATAAATCCTTGGCTACTGTTCTCCATTTTTCTTTGTCAACCGCAAAAGACTCTGCATATTCAACCTCCAGGTGGTGTAGTCTCTTGCCCACAATCACAAGGCTGTGCAAGGGTTCGCCGAATGCTTCTTCCCCGTGCATCGACAAATCCCCCAGGGTCCCAGCGACGATGCGCTGGTGATCCTCCCCGCCGCCCACGCGAGAGAGCGCGATCGCGAGGGTTTCAGTTGTGAGAATACCGGATTTACGATTAGATTCTGTTTCCAACAATTGAGAGACTGCCACCGGAACCGACATATAGCGCGGTGGTTCGTATATCTTGCGCCCTCTAGTTTGATTCAGTAGGCGGTTATCAACGGAGTGAATGAATTACCGGGCAAGATTCTCCTCACTTTGTTCCTTTACTTTGATATCAAGGAGGACGAGCGTATGGAGGCCGAGTTCAGCATTCTCTTTAATACGGTCATAAAAGCTATCTGGCTTCCATGTGTCGGTGAAGAACACAAGGGATACTGTCTGCCCAAAGTTATAAAGTTGGAGACCGCACGCGCCGACCGCATTCATAATAGACGCGTTATGTATTACGCGAGTTGGGATGTTGAGGGCCCTGGCTCGAAGAATGATGTCTGTATGAGTTGTTGCCCTAATATCTCAAATGGGTGTGAACTTGAGAGGGGAAAACGCAGGAAGATACCCGAAAGGATCCCCGACGATAAGAAGGGAAACGTCCTCCTTGTGGGCGTTTTCCAAGATGACATCGGATTGTGTCTCAACCATGTCCCGGTCAGCCAGTATGAGGGATTTTCCGTAAAAGGCCTCCTTTCTTGCGAGATTCAGGGTGAAAACCTATGTAGATGATCTGATTTCAGACCAACCAGCCGCTCTTTTTGAATCATAAGAATGCTGGTGTAAGCTTCCAGATAAACGCGAGTTGATGATTTCACAGCCTGGTATATGTGTACGTTAGTTGATCGGGGTGGTAGATGGCGTAGGATGATACCTCCAACCCTCGAAGTGTAATATCCATTTCATCCGAAAGCCCCAGACCGATGATATAAAACATAGCGATGGTGTCGGGTGCGATGAGTGGGTGCGATAGATAATAAAAAGACTGATGTATGTAGATCAAATGGTGCAGAGTTTGCAACCTGTACGTTTTAATGCGCCCGATAATTATCGGATATGGTGTAACGGCTAACATTGCCGCCTCTCAAGTTTGAACGCGGCAGCTCGGGGTTCGATTCCCCGTATCCGAATTTTTATCGCGTTTTATGTACGCAGGGACCGAGTCAAATATGACTTCTCATCCCGACCCATCCCCAACCAAAGTAAGGGCTCCCATCAATGAGGGTGCGTGTTGAGCAGTTGACCAATTATTTCTCCATCAGGATGTATTTACGAGCTCTCCAGCTTCTACGATAACCGTGACGCGAGTATTAGACACCAAATTGAAGGCATTAGCGCAAGTCCGGTGGGTCACCCGCATCTTGCACGCCATATGTTTGCGGTTCCCACATTATGCATGGAACGGTTTCGGAATCTTGTGCTTCATTTTGAAAACTTGGTCACTGCTCATCATTGCCATTTATCCATATGGGTATCTAGGGAAGCAGACTCCATGTTGTAGTAGTCAGTAGTTACTGTAATAGATCCAGCAATCTTTGAATTATATACTAGTATATGAGATTGGTCAATACACATGTCACTCGTCCTTATCCACCTAAGGTTCCCGCGTGATGTCACTATTTAGTGGGGTAGAACTGATTACGTTAACCCCACTAATTTGTGTGAATTTTCGTTGTTTCCCATACATGCGAATAATTTTCTCAATAACTATTAACTTAGTACCCGAAACCGAGCGCTTGGTGATGATAAGAGTAGATTACATCAGCGCCGCCCACCGTCATCAGGGTCCGTCCTCAGGGCACACCACATGCCGCCCACCGCCCTTGACCCTGTGCCTGCTGTCTGGCACAGTGAACTCAACCTCAGCCTCAATTATGTAGCCTATCCGCCTATTTCTTTTGCAGATAGAATGTACAGAAGTAGGTATTATTAATAGAAACATCCCCCTGTATTTTGAAGCCTAAATAAGCATCCAAAAAGGGAATTGGTCTGGGGGTAGGGGAGGATGGTGTCCCATGTGAGAACCGTGGAGCGGAATCCTATCGCGTTTGTTCTAGCATGTATAAAATATATGTATGGGTTTGGGATCCAATTTTGAGGGGTATTGGTTAAGGGGGTATAGTATGAGGGGCAGATCAATGGGGAAGAGGAGGAGGGTGTCTGGGTGTTTCCATAGCAGCTTCAATACTCATTGGGCAGCCTGAGCACGCTCTAATATATATATATAATTCATTGCATGCCGTGCGCCCGCCCCGCCAAACCATGGGAAGGTAGTAGAAAGGCTGGAGAGGGGGGGATGTCATAAATCAGAGATTATTGTATAGAATTAGCTACAGTGATCTGAATATTATCGGAGGGCCCGGAAATAAGAACCATTTATACTATTATTAGGTCTCAAAAGAGATGAAGAAGATCGGTTAGGATGTGGTGGAGATATATACGAAAATGTGTTCATGGTGAGTCCCAATTTGGATGTGTCACGTATGTTGTACTCAGGCGGGTCAAATACCATACTTTAAGTTATATCTCCACCACATCCTAACCGATCTTCTTCATCTCTTTTGAGACCTAATAATAGTATAAATGGTTCTTATTTCCGGGCCCTCCGATAATATTCAGATCACTGTAGCTAATTCTATACAATAATCTCTGATTTATGACATCCCCCCCTCTCCAGCCTTTCTACTACCTTCCCATGGTTTGGCGGGGCGGGCGCACGGCATGCAATGAATTATATATATATATTAGAGCGTGCTCAGGCTGCCCAATGAGTATTGAAGCTGCTATGGAAACACCCAGACACCCTCCTCCTCTTCCCCATTGATCTGCCCCTCATACTATACCCCCTTAACCAATACCCCTCAAAATTGGATCCCAAACCCATACATATATTTTATACATGCTAGAACAAACGCGATAGGATTCCGCTCCACGGTTCTCACATGGGACACCATCCTCCCCTACCCCCAGACCAATTCCCTTTTTGGATGCTTATTTAGGCTTCAAAATACAGGGGGATGTTTCTATTAATAATACCTACTTCTGTACATTCTATCTGCAAAAGAAATAGGCGGATAGGCTACATAATTGAGGCTGAGGTTGAGTTCACTGTGCCAGACAGCAGGCACAGGGTCAAGGGCGGTGGGCGGCATGTGGTGTGCCCTGAGGACGGACCCTGATGACGGTGGGCGGCGCTGATGTAATCTACTCTTATCATCACCAAGCGCTCGGTTTCGGGTACTAAGTTAATAGTTATTGAGAAAATTATTCGCATGTATGGGAAACAACGAAAATTCACACAAATTAGTGGGGTTAACGTAATCAGTTCTACCCCACTAAATAGTGACATCACGCGGGAACCTTAGGTGCCTTATCCCCAATAACCCATGCATCAAACTGGAACAGCCCCGACGCGCGCAGCCGCGCCACAAGTACATCCCCAAATGCAGTCACAGGCGTGAGCAGGCCGCCGCGCCGAGCAAGCGGTGGGAGCGCTGGTGCTGGGCGCGATTTTGTGTCCGCCAAGCCCAGATTAGAATCCAAGGGCGGGGGGAGTAAGAGGCACAGCGCAGATTCGGATATCATCACTACCACACCCACGTACTCAGCCTGCTGCAATGTAAAGCAAGAAGAGAACAAGAAAACGTACCAGCAGTGAGAAGATACCCTGGGTCGCCTTTGCCCTTGATCACACTGTGTGCGCGCACGGGGGGAGACGCGGCGGTCGTTGTGAGGTTCGTCGCAGTGACGTGGCCCGCGAGCAGGGCTCTGGATGTGGGGTGAGTAGGAGAAGGAGGAGGGAGATGGAGACCTACGATTCGGAGGGCCCTGAGCCGGGTTTTGGGAGGAGCTTTTTAGCGACCCAGCGTACCTGGGTGGATTTGTTAGTGGGAGAGAAGGAAAGGGAATAAGACACGTACGGGCGGGACATAAGCCACCAGCCCCAACACCAGCAGAAACGCGGAGACAAACAACGCTGCGACGGGACGCGATGACATAACCATGAACTCGTCGTACCGGAACGCAGGCCCATATCGTGCTTGCTTACTCTCGTCTGTCGCTTCCGTGCCTGCCGTGCCAACCATCACCGTCATCAACATGCTGACGCAGGACGATACAGATAAGGAACATACCATCGCGGGCGGCGAGCTCCTTGAGGCCCCATGTGCGGTCGACGAGCGCCTTATTCACGGGGCGCATGAAGAATAAAGCGCCCTGTAGGGTGCGGGGTGCGTGTGCGCGCGGGAAGATGCGGAGGGAGTGTAGGAGCTTCATTGGGACGGGCAGGCCTTTCACTGTATGCACCAGCCAGTCAGTGGTTTCCTTCAGAATCGGACAAGGGAAAGAACACACCAGGGGAGATGCTGTGGTCAAGAGCCGCGGCCCTGCGCTTGGGCTTGGGGACATCCTCGAACATGGTCATGACGCTGCTCAAGGAGCCGCCAGATATGCCGCCGCTGACGTCGAAGGCGGTGATGCTGGTGTCGAGTTCTACCTCCATGCCGGGGGCGGCGGCGCAGAGGGCCTGGTGCGCAAGGTACACGGAGAGGTCGGAGGGAATAGAGTCCATCCCGCACGACGGGACGATGATGCTACGTGTCTGTGTCGCAGCATAGTCGAAGCTGGAGTCACGGTGAGCGCGGTAGGTAGAAAGAAATAAGGGGAACATGCGTTGTGATCATTTCTTTGATCCACACCGTCTCCCCAGTGAGATCGACGTAGTGCACGCCCTGCGCAACACATGCACGTACGACATTGGTGCCCCAGGTCCAATACGGTCCAACGGTGTTTAATACTACACGTGCGCGGCGCACAGCCTTCTCGACATCTTCGTACGCCAGCACGTCGACCTGCAGGCGCCCGACAGAGTCCGGGAGGTCCAGGTCGCGTGCAAGGGTGGCGAGGCGTTCCTGCGAGCGCGCACCGAGGACAACGGTGAATGAGGCGCGTTGGGGGTGCTTGGAGAGATAGCGTGTGACGAGGCGGCCGGTGTAGCCAGTTGCGCCGAGGACGAGAATGTCGTAGTCCGCTACGGGGTTGAGAGGTATGCCGTCCATGACCGGAAGTTGGTGCTTTTTGCCGCTAGTGGAGGTGCTACTGTAACTTATTTATGGGACCTGGTGATGGGAGGATTTGAAGACACAGCATATGATAATGATTTGCAGCGCCGGCATAGTTGGCGTGGAAGACATGGATTCCCACTCGCCAGCCAATCATAGTTGGCTTACATAATTGACTCGGCCGGCCGTCATTACGTGTCTACTCCAGCGGGAATTTTGGACAGGCAGCTGGTCGGCGATGGTTTGAATCAGAATACCGCGTCGTGCTACGCGAATGTACGGCTACGGAAAAACCTTATGGCGACGTGATACCAGCACGTGAAAGAGACAAGCACTTGGCCAATCGGATCGCCCCCCAAAGGATAGGCTCGTCCCCATCCGGTTTTCCCACACGTACATAACGTGATCATCACGCTGAACACGACGGTTGCAAAACCGGCTGGGCCAACTCGGGGCCTTTTTGGCGGGGCCTGCCAAATCTAAGGTGTTGACTTGAAAAAATTTTGGCCCCAACTCGAAAAAAAGTTCTCGAAATGAGTATACATAAATTCATTTTTGTGAGCAATACAAACGAATGGGATTGGCAAGTTTGGAACTTTTTTTTCTGGCATCTTGCCATGGCTCCTACATACCTGGTAATCCGAACAAGTTTTTTTGAAAAATTTTGTTAAAATCTTGTATACTCTAATCCATTCTATGTCTCGAAAAAATGACTTTATGTATATCCAACTTTAGAACTTTTTTTCCGAGTTGTGGCCACCTTTTCGTTGAAGTCCCCCCGGTTGATTTGGCGGGGAAATGGCCTCTCTGCCAAAATAGCCCCGAGTGAGCCCAGTCCGCTCGCAAGCTCGCACCATGACTTTGCCCGTCAGGTGATTGTACAACATGTGTGACGTAGCTTGCGAGCGTGACTGGGGACGAGTCTACCCAAAGGACAATCTCGGCCTCGAGAGTACCCTTGGCGAGAGATAAGATAATGTTCTCATGCCCTTGAAGCGAATTCTAGTCCAACTTGTCGCTGGTACCCGAAAAGTGTATACTATACTTCGGATCTTGTTATTTTTGGTCAAACACACGGCGGGGATATCGCTGTTGATGAGCCTAAGACCAACGTCGAGACGTGATGATGCGAGCATTCAGGAGAATCAGATACAAGTCGACTTGGAAGTTGGGCGTAAGTACAATTCAAACACAGTGTAAACCGAGCAGATGTATATTCGCAAGTTGACCCTGGAATTTCCGGAAATGATCCCGTGTGGATGAGCCGGGCGCCTGATTCGAACTTGCCTTGTTCCGCCTTTGTTTTCACCACAAAACACAAAATGACCGTCTCCACGTCGTTGTAGTCGTCGCTGTCCTTGTACTGATTCCGTCATAAACCGCAGTCAGAGTCGTGTACAGCCATGCCGCACATCACCACTGTCTCCACAGAATCAGACTCATCAGACGGGTACGTTACGTGGCCCCATCACCCCATCTACCGCAGCTCACACAGTCCTATCACAGGCCCGTATTCAGGCAGGAGTACCTCGATCACCTCGTCCAGCACGATGACAGCCCCCCGTCTCCACGCACAGAGCTGCTCTCCGACTCTGACTCCACCAGCCCCAACCCCCAGCGCCTCGTCGAGCGGCACCATCGCAGGAAGCGCAGCGCACACAGCCGTCGCAAGCGCGAGCTCGCATACTCCCGTTCATCGTCTCAAGAGCTCATCGGCGTTATCATCAGCCAAGAGCGTGAGATCGACAAACTCCGCGATACACTCCACATGGCGTACGACCGTCTGCAGGAAGAGGCTCGGCGCGCTGCAGATGTCGAGCGCATGAACAGGGAGACGGCACAGCGGTTTCGGATCCTCAACGATAGCAGACTCAGTGCGATGCAGGAGGCCCGTGTGGCCACCGAGCAGCTTAGGATGTACAAGCTGCAGCTCGAGACTGCTCAGCTCGAGATTCAGAGGGCACAGCGGGTACTGCAGATGGTCGAGAAGCAAAAGGACGATGCAGAGGACGCGGCGGCACGGGCGAGGACCAGAGCGAGGAAGCTGACGCAGGAACGGCTGGTCGAGTCGGCGCGGGAAGCAGGCAGGCGGTCGGGGTATGACGAAGGATTCCAACACGCACAGGAAGAATTCGGGATCGAAGTGCCGCTTAGAGAAGAAGAACCAGCACCACCGCGGCATCGTCGCCAACACGCCGAACGTCCCCCAGCAGCACAGGAACAAGAGGAACAGGAGGAGGAGATATACACCGCCCCGCCCCCTCGCACGTTCCCCTTCGCCTTACGGATACATACGGCTCCCCCCAGGTCATCCGCATGCCTGAGCCCGCTCCTGTCGCCCCATCTGAAACCATCGTTCCCCCCGCTCCCCTACAAAGCCAAAACCAAAACCCCGCCCCGGAGCGGCAGCCGGAGCCACAGCGCATGGAGAGCCCTGCGATACAGGTCTACCAGGTAGACGTGCCTCCGGCGGAACCCGCATCAGCATGGGCCACTCGTGCTCGGCCTCCGGACAACTACATCCCGCCCTCTACGTTTGACGGTTCCATCCCCGTCCCCCCGCCACACGAGTTTGCCGACCGCATCCCGCAGCAGGCGCGCCCAGCGGACACCACTTCACAATCCACCGCTCGTACGGGCGGCAGCCGCTCATGGTATCGCCCACGCGAGGTCTCGAGTGTCGGAGTCCAGCAGCAGGGGGAGGCGCGCCCGCCGCGCACACGTGACTATGCATTCCCGCAGCGCCAGGCGTCCCTCGAGAGTGGCTCCGCCTCGACACGGCTCTCACAACTTGACCTAGTTAGCCCACCGAACCAGACGCCCGCTGGCAGCGCTACAAGTCGCAGTGTACACGAGAGTGCTACCGCGTCGCGCAGGCCGAGGGAACAAGAGAGGGAGCGCGAGCGCGGATTGAGTGTGATCGATGAGGAGGCGAGCAGGCACGCGAGCCCCGCAGGCGTGGATAGGAGTGTGAGCTTGGACTCGGGGGTGCGCGCGGGGATGCATCGTCTCAGTCGGGGGTCGGGGGAGTATACCCGCAGGGGCGAAGCAGAAACACGGGTACGTTTGATTTTGGCTTTTGTGCGGTCTATATTGATAGCCATGTAGCCTGTAGACCCGCCACGCCGTGTACGGAGGCCATCGGTGCTGAGTGTCCCTGCGCCGCTCGCCCCTCAGTCTGCCCCCATGCGCCCACCCTCGGGCTCATCGAACCGCTCCTCTCAGCCCCAACAGCAGCAGCAGCAGCAACAGCAGCAACCGCGCCTGCGCAGGGTACCGGCTGCGCACGAGTTTCCTGCACCTGAGATTCCTGCACCTGAGATCAATATAGGTATTGAGCCGCCGGTATGTATTTCATACTTTGTAACCAAACAGCTAGTTGATGCGAGGATAGTCTCAGTCTCCCTCCGAGACCACACCCGTGCGCTCACAGGGGAATGATTTCCTAAGTCCGCACAGCACCACACGCAGCCTCCCCCCCGCGCAGCCTACGCATACACGACCCACACATGCACAGCCCCCCGCCCCCGCGGTAGACTACTTCCACTACCAGCACCAGCACCCATACCCACAGTCCGACGGGCGGTATGTCCCACGCCCTGCGCCATCCACCCCACCTTCCGAGCCGTTCATCCCGCCCCTGCACAGCACCGCCACGGTGTCCTCCCGCAGCAGCTCTCCTTCCCCGCCTCTGCCTATCCCCTTCCCCGCTACCCGCACTCGCACCCGCAGTAGCAGCGGCGCCCGCACCACACCCACTCCCCCGCCACGCATGGTCCCTCCGCCTGGTGCGCCCCCCACCATGATCCCGCCCCCAGTCGCACCTGTGATGGTCCCACCTCCCCGCACGCGCGCCGCATTCCGCCACTCGCCTGAAGACGACCCCGATACGTATGTCCCGCGGTACCGCCCGTCTGCGGTCGACCCCGATGGGACGCCCTCGGTGATGACACCATCCCCGCTTCTCCCTGATGATGCGCGTCTGCATGATGGGAGTACGCCGTATGTCACCTCACACGAGCTCCCTGTTGGCGAAGAGGGCGGGGGTGAAGGCGCAGATGCGCTCGCGCGCATTCCTTCAAACGCATCGCTCCGTTCTGCCGGGTCGTTTGGCCACTTTGAGCCCGGGCGGTATCTGGACCCCGCGTACTACGGCGCGGACGACCCAGCCTTGCCAGTGCGCGTGAGCATGACGCCCGTGCCCCCACCCGTGAGCGTGTCGCCTGTGCCACCGCCTTCGAATACCGGAGCACGCCGCTCGCGCACCCAGTCGGCCGCGTCGGAGCTGTCATATATCACGGACCCGCGCTCGCGGCGCGCCCAATGAGCTCACGACTGAAGACGATTATGATTATAATCACGATATTGATACCCACACCGTTTGCTTTTCTTTGGTTTTTCTTTGTTGATACTTTTGTTTCCGTTTCGTTTCACCGGGACCGTTAGGCCAGCTGCTTCGGGTGTAGCCATCAAGTACAATTACATTGTATTATTAATAATCTTCATTAGCTGTGTGTATATACTAAGCAAGAGCTTGCCCATCACTGCTGTCGGGGGAGATACATCTCCGCGTGCGTCGCGATGAGGCGCTGCGCCTCCTCTGCGCCCACCGGTGCGCGTGTCATTACTTCGCGCTGTATGCAGACCGTAAGATTGTGTGCGCCATAGGAAGGGGAAACATACCAGAGCGAATGCAGCACCGCGGTACACGGCAGTGTACACCTCCTTGAACTCGGGGTGCGTCTTTGCCAGCAGCACGGGCTGTGTAGGATCCTTCCCCCGTGTGAGGTGGTGCAGTGTAAGCTTCTTGAGTGTCTGCCAGCAGTGAGCATGTATGGGTGTGCCGGACAGCGGGAGGGACGTACCGTTTTGTTGGCTTTCTCCATCTCGCCTGGGTCCACAGTAGCACCTGTCTCTCCCTTTGTACTTGCCTGCACCAGCCCATCGTTATCGCCGCCCGCGCTAAACACATCACCCGCGCCCTCCCGTTGTTTCCCCTTGCCTCCAGGTAGCGCAGGCACCTTGAACGCGCCCGGCACTTGTAGCTGTGCCTGTCCCACACGTACCCCGCTCCCAAGACCTGCTGCCCCTTCCATCCGAGCACGCTTTGCAGTAGGGTCCAACGAGTCCATGCTCGGTGCGCGCTTCAACCCGCGCAGCTGCTCCTGACGTGCCCGCATAAAGGCGCGCGGAGGCTTTCGCGGGGTCGGGTCATCTGGACGCGGGGCGCGCATACGCGCTGCGGAAGGGAGTGAGGGCGTGTATGGCGTGATGCGTGCGACAGAGAGTGTGAGGGGCGCGTCTGGGGCCGGGGCGTGCGCGTAGATGACGATGTGGGTCGTTTCTGGGCCATCTAGGTGCCTACGTGAGCGGGGAGGCGATGCGGGATGTGGCCGGGCGTACCGCTATCCCCAAGCGCAATTTTGACGCCCACAGTGGATTTTGAAGACGATGGGATGGGCGTGAGGCAGAACATGTTCTCAAAGTATATCCGTGTCAAAGTCGCGTAGGGATGCACGTCCCTATGCCCCTCGTCAGGTCAGCGGTGCTCGCGTAAATGGAGCACTCACATTGCGACTCCGCCGCCGCAAGCGTCTGTGCATAGCTCGCGTAGCTGTACGGCGCCAAGGAAGCGTAGGCTTGGTCGTCCGCGCATGCTTTCAAGTGCGAGTGCCAGGGGGTTGTCAAGCAGCGGCTGCGCGTCAAGACGGGCGGTGAATGTGATACCATCGAGGAGTAGATCTGAGTCTGGTAGAGAGAGGGCGCCGCGGTAAAGAAGACGGTGGGTTGCCGTGTTCATTGGTGGAAGGGAGGGGAAGGTTGTGGTGGCGTTGTTTGTCCTCGATATATTCCCAAGCCATCGCCAGGGGCGGGCCGTGCCGGTTCCACTTCGGCAAAGAAGTTATGTGCGATTATATGCATTCACGGGCCCCTATTTCAAGACTCGAAACAAGCCTCCTACCAACATCCACTCCTAATTCGTAGTACACCACACCACCATGCTCCCGCCTCCACCCACCCGCCACCCCCGGTTCTACCTGGATGACGGCACCGTCTTCTTCCAAGTGCGCCTTTACCTTCCGTGCTAACTCAGCTGCATACACACATGGGAAATAGGTCGAACACAAAATATACAAGGTCCATAGATACTTTTTCGAGCGGGGTTCACCCATATTCCGATCCATGTTCTCACCCCCTCCAGGCGGCCTCGTCGAGGGCCTGACGCACGGGCGGCCTATTGTCCTTCTAGGGGTCAAACCCGACGAGTTCGACACCCTGTTGTGCATTTTCTACCCACTGTACGTCCCCCTCTCCGACTTTGCGCCCAACCGCCCACTTTACCTTGAAGCGATCTGGCGCACCCGCACGACGAACTCAACACGTCGCAATGGACCGCCCTCCTCGAGCTCGCGGACAAGTGGGATTTTTCCGCGCTGTACTCCCTCGCGTGCGCACGCCTCTCTGCTCCGGGAATCCTTTCCGCTGCAGATAGGATCGTGCTTGGGCGCCGCTTCGACATCATCCCCTGGCTCCTCAGCGGGTACAAGGAGCTGTGCCAGCGTCACGACGTGCTGACGCTAGAGGAGGGCCGCATGCTCGGGCTCGAGGATGTGGTGGCGCTGGCGAACGTGAGGCAGCAGATCCGGCAAGAGGCCCTCAATCAACCACTGGAACGTATCACGGAGTTGGTTGGGAAAACGTTTACGGTTGCCTGAGGTGGTCACCCCAGTGTGTTCTAGTTGAAAATCTGTTTAGCGGGGGTATATCCCTTAATCCTTATCATAATGTTTGTTGTGCGGCTAAGTTTTACCACTGTCAGTCCACTTGCGGATGAATGCTGCCATTCGCCGTCTGCTTTGATCACCCCCTAGGTGTTCTGTATCCTGATGAAAATAAGCATCCACTCCAAGAACATCGGGCACGGCCTACCTTCTGCAGCCGCGCTACAATACCCCCCAAGCTTTCGCCCTGGCGCTCCGCACTGCGGGCCAGCTCTTCCACCTCACGATCCATAGAAAGTGGCGGAGACGTATTCACAGGCGAATACATGTATGCTGCTGCCAAAAGGGGATCCGTGGTCCCGCGCCTGCATTCCATTGCCTTTGGTTGTTCTGAAAGCGTGAGGTGTTGATTGAGCACTCACAATGCGCTGAGATCAGCCTGGACATGGTCCCATGCCCACGTTACTTCCTTGAGATCGAGGGCCTCTGCCCGAACACGTAAATCTGTCATTTCCTCAACAAGGTCGTCGCGCTGGAGGAGCACAAGCGGGCGAGAATCACTGGGTCTCAGGTCTAAAAGAGATGATTAACCCGAGGCTATCAGTGAACATTGAACAAGGCAGACCTTTGAGTTGTTTCATCGTCTCCGTGAGCACGCGCTCTAGTTCTTCGTCCTTGCGCTTGCCAGGGGACGTGTCCCCAGACTGCTTCCCCGATCGCACTTCATCTACGGCCTCCTCCAACTCTTCGATGAGTGCGCCAACCAAGGCTTCTGCTCCCCGTATTCCTTCATCAGTAGCGGATATCGCGGTATAAAGTTGGTTGAGCGGATCTACCACATCATCTTCAAACTCGGATAGTATCTGTCGTTGGAAATGAGCTTAGGGAGGGATGTAGTAGTCAAATGTACCTGCTTCAACACTCCACTCCTATACTCAAGCGCATCAGCCTGATCGCGCACCCATGCTCGCTCGACCTCGCCGCCGACATCTACATCATGCACACTCAAACCGCCTTCCTTTTGTCTCACAGACATGCTATCCAATACCCTTTCAAATGGTCCAGGGCCATCCAATTTACTACGGATCCCCCGGAGCTCATCTGCATATGCACACTCCTCCGCCAGCCGCACCCGGTCTGGGGTCCACTGCCGCAACAATTCCACGAGCTCCGACGCCTGGGCGCCCACACCGGCTGGATCCAGCTGTTGCCACAGGAGACGAGCTTCGTCCAGGCGGGCCTGCGAAGTGGTCGCGATGGACGAGCGCAGCGTGGCGATACGCGACAAGGAGGCATGCATGGGGTGTGTGAGGTCCATGCGGTCAATAGGTGCATGGTTCCCCGACGTTGGTGGGGAGCTGGCTCCAAATGAATCAAGCAGCTGGGTCGCTGCACTAAGGGAAGTGCTGATGCTCACGTCTGACTTCGTGATGGTGTTAATACTCCACTGTGATGAACTTGAGCATAAAAGGGCACCTCGAGGGCCAGCTCCGCAATCCGTTCTTGGGATCGCTCGATCCCTTCATCCGCCTCTGAAATAAGGGATTGGAGGGATTTGATTGTATTTTTCATTTTCTGAGATGCAACTCTACAATACATTAGCTTATGCGAGCGTGAAGGGAGAGCTAGCTCACTTGGTCTGACTGAGACGCGCCTTGAGGAGCTCTGTCTCGGATTCGAGTAGGGCGCGTTCGTGGTCCATAAACTCTGCCCTCTTCCTTCGCGACAGACGAATCGATATAGGGTAGAGAGGGATGTGGTATCACGCACCTCAATCGTGAGGGCGGCGCCGCGGATGGTACATCCGGTCCCAGGGACCATTGCCCGATCCCCTTGGCATGCGTGAGACTAACGACATGAGTGCTGGTTTTAGAACTCATCAAGTACCTACATGTCGACCTCCTCTCCCTCAAGTGCAATCCTAGCGAGAGCTGCCTCAAGTCCGAGCTCATCTTCACCCGATTCTACACCACTCGTCTGGGCTGCAATCCACTCCAAAAGGGCCTTGCCTGCCGGAACTTCGAGTGCCCATTCAAACTCGGTAGACGGTATATCGGGACCGCCGAGTGCTGCGAGGATGTCAGAGAGTGATTGACTCGGTGTGTATTTCGGGTTCATCGTGATATGTAGATGTGTGATGTTGATGTGTTGATTCGGATCTTAGGATGGCCCTGGATGGCCTCAATAACAACGACGTCGTGGGTCACAGAACCGCGCAACCAATCCTGATCCCATCTATTCTCGTCTTTGACCACAGCCTGCGGCAAAAATAGCGTTTGGACACAAGGAACAATCAGTGACCTCATGCGCAGAAAAAATTCTAGTAGGCAGTGTTCAAATGGCTCCATTCGCACCACAGCATGCGTCAAGGCCCGGGTGCTCTTGCAAAGCCTGTAGCATGATATTTCTTCCAAAACAGGCGGCCCCCACTCGTCCGGGGACGATGAAACCGCCTCCCGGTGTAGGAATTCTGAGAAGCCCTGATGTCAAGCCTGGCGTTCCATGGGAGTCCGTCTTACGCTTGTGCTGATGCATACAGGCTTCCCACCCTCTCTGACGGGTGGTGTTGTATCGATGCGAAGGCTCATGTGGAGAAGAAGCCATGCTCGGCTTAAATACAACACTGAGTCATGGATTTGCATTGCGAAACCATTCCTACCTAATGATATCTGCCTTGACACTCTGCTTGGGACTAGCTTCGCTCGTCGCGGGCGCTCCCCAGGTGCAACTGGGGAAAACAACGCTGGTGGGGCGAGATGTGACCCTGTTGAGACAAGACTTCTTTGGAGGTGCTGTGGAGCATGGACGCGTGGTGATATCTGCTCATGCATTGTTATACGCCCACAGGTATCCCATTCGCGGAGCCTCCGTTGGGCGAATTGCGACTCAAGCCCCCCGTGCTCAAAACCACCTTGACCACCCCATCATTTGACGCCAGTAATTTTGGCCCAGGATGCCTACAAGCGGTATGCCATCCCGGCCCCAGACCTCTTCGAACCCCTTCCTAATCATCCATAGAACATTTCGGTCCCACCCGTACAAGCTATATCAGAGGATTGCTTGACAATAAACGTGTTCAGGCCGTCGGGAACCCCTGCGAACGCATTACTTCCGGTGGTGAGTTTGTAATCGCTATTCTTGGCGTAGAGTTGAAGGTTCCCTTTTGCTAGATGTTTTGGACGTGAGTTATATGATTCTAGATACTAACGCACATTCCAACTATATCGCGCTAGCTATGGTGGTGGTTTCATCATGGGAGCATCCTCTATGTACAACGGGAGTGGTATCGTTGCAGAAAGTGTCCTTAGGGTAATCTTGTTCCTATCGCGTCCGGAGGTTACTAGATGCATTTCTTCAAGGGAACACCTGTTATCTACGTCAATTTCAACTATCGGCTTGGTCCGCTCGGATTCCCACAGGGGCAAGAAGGTACGGCATATATCTTCCTACCCCATACCCTTTGTTGAACTAGTGTCTAGCTGATACACGCGGTGAATTGAATCTCGCGCTCAAGGATCAATTAGCTGCGCTCGAATGGGTACAAGCTAATATCGGCCTATTTGGTGGTGATAAAACCAAGGTACCTTTTCCGTGAGGTATGATGGCGCTATTTTACTCACACCCGCCAGGTCACCGTGTTCGGGGAGAGTGCCGGTGCAATCATGACTGCTATTTTGTTCTTGAACTCACCTTTGGAAAAACTCGCAAGAGCAGCGGTAAATACGACCACCAAATATATGTTCATCCTCTCACCCTCTGCGACCCAGATTTTCGAGTCCGGGTCCGCCGCCTCATCGCTCGACTTCGACGCGGAGCGCCGTGAAAGCAGCTGGACCGATTTTGTCAGTGGTGTACCCAAATGCGCATCCACTGTCGGATCCAACGACACATTCGATTGCCTAAGGACTGCCAATTCGTCAGATATTTTTGCTGGGCTCCTCACAGCCCAGGCCGAAGCAACCGAGTTGTTCGCCTTCGACCCGACATTTGACGGGCCCAACGGGCTCCTACCCGATATCCCGTCACGGCTCTTCCAAAGGGGACAGTTCGCCCGATTGCCATTCATTGCGGGGACCAATCTCGATGAGGGTGCGTCCTCACATGTTCCTCAGCACCTGGCCTTACCTATTTCGCCCTTGTACAGGAACTCTTTTCACAACACCCACCGTCAACTCAACCGAGGAGATACGCGCCAACATCATCGCAAGCTATTCTCCCCCGCTCGCACCCGCGTCCAGCCTCCAGAGTGCGGCAGACAAGATCCTTGAACTCTACCCCGATGTCCCGGCACTTGGGTCTCCATTTAACACCGGAAATAACACATTCGGACTCAACAGCGCCTTCAAACGGGCATCCGCAATTCGTTTGTCCTTTCCCGCGAAAAGCCCACCGTGTATTAATATGCTCATTAGAGGGTGATCTTGCCTTCCAGTCTCAGCGCAGAACCTGGATCCAGACCGCCAGCAACGCCAAAGTGAAAACATTTGGATATCTCTTCACTGAGCCAACAGTCGGTGCCGATCCGTCGCTAGGAGGTACGACATCCTCTCCCCCCAGTTCTTGAATGAGCGTTCAAGCGACCCCAGTTTTCCATAGCTCAGAAATCGCGTTTGTATATGGTGGCGTCCCCAACCCTTCGGCAACGGCAGGCCAGCTAAGCAGGATCATGACCGACTACTGGGTCTCTTTCGCGACGAGCCTGGACCCCAATGACGGCCGCGGAAACCCACGTATGTGATCGGCCGACTGAAATGACACCCACTCATCCACATATCCACAGGCCCTGTGTGGTCCCAATATACGCCACAAAACCAGGTCAGTATTTGCCTTGTGTCTTTAGCTGGTTACTCAATTAGATTAGGCCGTATTGCAACTCAACGGGCTGAATACCACGATGATCCCGGACACCTACCGCGCGGAACAGATCAACTTTATTAACTCGATTCCGGCTGTCTTGCACCACAGGCGAGGCCTGTGAATCTCTTGAATGGGTCACCAATGTATACCTGATTCCAATATAAATACTATGCCCCTGTCTGTATTAAGTGAGCCTGGTAAGTTGAGTTTGACAATCTTTGTTTCAACACAACGTTAGGGACTATCATTTGAGCTGAGAGAGTATGCGCATGAAAAGTAGCCCAAAATAATTCACACTATTGTTCCCTTCGCTTCTGGCCCATGGCCCATGGGGAATTGCCATCGTGGGCACACCCTGGGTCGGCTGCACATCGAGGGCCTGAGATGCCAAAACACCCGTCGTTAGAGTTGCCGAATGAGCGTTGATAGTTTACATAATTACCATCAACTTCTTGCGCTGCCAACACTGCCTAGTAGCAATATAAAGATGAACTTGTGTCTTCAACCACAGCCGGATAGCCGTTCTTCAAGAGATATATCGCCTCGAACGGTCGTGTAGGGGATGACCTCAAATAAATCAGCTCGAACGAGCATCAGTCGCAACTCCAAGGAGTTACCGTTGACCCCAGTTTCGCTCGCGAAATGTCCACCGACATCCTTTTAGATATCATAGGCCACCTTGACCTGCATGATACATTCTCATTCCTATCGGTTCGTCTTTTCTATATCTAAATGCTTAACAACTGAATATCCTTCTTCACCTCAAGGTTTGCTCCGGAGTCAAGCGGCTGTGCCACTCCCGGTTTCTATGGCTAGATCTGCTCCAGCGCACAGAGCGCGTCAGACCCCTCGCGTTTCCCGTGGGACAGACATCACGCACCTCACCTGGCAGAGTTGGAGGCGGTTGCGCAGCATACCCATCGTGTTCAGCAAAAACTGGGGTTCAGAGCGGCCCTCTATTCGGCGCCCCGTCAGGTCCAAGTCCTATGGGCCCGCGGGCTCAGGGGTCGCAGCCATTCTGAGTGTCGTCCCTGGAACATCGCTGGCGATTCTCTACATACGGGAGACTACCCAGCTCATATGCTGCGATCTTGATGCTCCTCATCTCATGGAAAGCATGGTTGTAGGACATATATCTCGCAAGGCGCATTACAACAAGCCCGGCCTCCACCTGATTGCCCTCACCATGGGACATCATGGACATGCGTAGGTTTATTCGTCTATACCTAGGGATATCACTGATAACCACGTTTTAGACGCTCGCTTTGTGTCCTTGGCGTGGAACACGAGAATGGACGCGCTGTTACTCTCAAAGAATATTCCGCGCTCCGTCGTATACGTCCTGCAAGGCTCTTTTTATCTGCGAAGATGTTATTGGCGTTATTCCATATCCTGAGGATGAAACTTTCATTCGTGTTCATGCTACCAACTTTCTGACAAACGTATCTGTGACCGTCTTGATAGAGGTTGGGCACCCGATTGTACGTCCACATCATCAGACTCCAGCTTTAACTGCCACCGACTCTACCACAGAGCAATTTCTCGTACCTCCTCTGCTACGTACATGACACTTCGCCATACATTGTCGTGGCAAATAGCTGGGAGTTCGAAGTACACCGCTGCCCTGCAGATCGCCTCCCGTTAGGCGGTGCACATGGGTTGGAAAGTGGCTCTCATGAAAGGATCAACAATACTCGGGTCGCAAAAATTGATGTCGAACAAGATGGGCTCAGAGCAGATCACGGCGTATATGACTCTGAAATCGCCGAAATGAGGTGGTCTCCAATGGGATTTCATGCCATTGTCGTTGAATATAGCCATGAGACCGCCTATCCCACAACGTTTGCTCATTTTGGCCTTCGGGAATTGAGAAAGCGCCCACTACAATATGCCTCGAAGGAAGGGTCGGGTCCCACATCAAAAGCCGTGACTCCCCATGGCTTTTGGCATCATCCCCGTCCGGCATGTACACAGTCATCATCCTCGATCGGACACATGATACCCCATGCAACTCAGATTCTGAGCCCTCTGTTTTCTTATACCTGGTGCAATTCCTCGTCAACCCTGACGCCATCAAAACCCGCCTCCTCGAGTTTCCATCTTACATATGCTTGCATGAGATATACTCTGTTGCCGTCGATGAGCGTCGCGGTGTTATATACCTCACCCACGAGAAGGGTATTTATTTGCTATCCCGTATGCTTGATAATTGTTGCATTTTGTCCTCTTCATGGTTGGCGTTAAAAATAAAATCTTTGGAAAGGCCGCGTTCCTGATTTGACCCAAAGGCTGCTTATATCTAGCAAGGTAATTTGTGTTGATGGGCTGTTTCTGGGGATGCTATATAGACCAGTCTGAGTTCGTCCGGGCACCATAGGCGGGAATCAGGTGCTGCTCGGCGTTCGCTTGCTTAGGGGAGGTCGGAGTGGACACTTGATGTTGGTGACATATCCTACGCTCAGCCTTGATTTAAGCCAGTCGTCCAAGCTAGGTTAGGCATCTCAACAGGAAATCTACATATTACCGGGTGTCTGTCGTGGCGTTGAATTAGCGAGGGTCGGCCGGCTGAACACATATGGCTACCCGGGGATGTCACATCTCTTTGGTGCATGATTTGACTGTTGCGTTGAATAAATGAGTTTGTGTCTTTGTAGTTCTGTGGGATTTTTGGCTGTTATTGCTATGAGCATAACTTTCGCGGTTGTCTATGGTGTGATGTGGTAAAACCACATTGGCTAGGCGAAACATACCCGCCACCCACACTAATGGCATGAGTCGAGGATTCGTCCGTCCGCGGCCGGTTAGCTCCACCCTCTGCTTTGTGATTCGGGTGTTATGAACCCTGGCCGGTTATTAACGAAGGAGAGTGGACCTCTATGGGCAGCCACCTGAACTGCACCTCAAGCGACACCGCCCACGGACCATTGCAGCCTGGGGATACCCAGGGCAAGTGATATGGTATTTGAGACACCGTCCTAGGGTAGGAGACCAAGTGGATGGTGGGGTAGGGGGAAATGGAACTCTCGGAAGGTTTGTGGTGGCTGACCCGCTTTTTATGCAGTTCCAATGAGCCACTCACGTGGTCATATATTTTCGAGTGCTGAATTAGGGGAGGTCGGCCAAAACTAGGGTATAGACACCCCTTGCCAGGGGGCGCGTCTTTATGGATTCGCCCAAATTCTGACTAGCGGCAGCGGCGCTAGCAAACGCGCGGCAGTATTGCTAGAACCGAAAAGATAGTATCGAGGTCGGAACATCTACATGTCTTAGGTCAATCAGTCATCATTCAATGGGATTATGAACTCACATTCAAAAACATCGCGACTAGAATTTACCGACCGTTGACCTCCTAAACATTGTACCAAAACCGAGCGCAAATGGAAGTAAGTGGTAAACTTCGTCACTGCTTCAGACCAAAGTGTTGGGGGAGGGGGACTGAGCCCAGTTCTAGCCGTGATTGCTCAATCCCCCTTCTCTCACCGTTTTCTATGATTTCAAATTTCATACAAACCAGCGATGCCGGGTATGACATATTAAATCACATAAATAGATACTTACATATGCTTATATTTATGAATAATAAATCGGGTACCGAGGGGTTGGGGTGGGTTGCGGTGGGTTGCGGTGATGTGGATGCGGGAGGTGGAGATGCGAATGGCTGGTGCTATATGCTCTAAGGTGGTGTGTGTGTGTGTATGAGGAGGGGGTTACAAGCTGAAGCGGCTCAGGTTTTTGGATTTGAAAGTAGCACCATCCCAGAGGTCCACGAGGAAGGTTGAGCGCTTCTTTTCCACTGTGCTAGGGGGTTCGATGGCTATAGCTCCCGCCTCGGAGTCCGTTTCTCGGGGTTTTCGAGAGAATGGCTCCTTGAACAGTTTGTGTTGGGCATAAGCAAGTGGTGGTCTAGGTAGGAGGACTAGTTTAGAATAGAAAAGGTGAGGAGTAGCAGCCAGATACGAACGCAAGTAATATAGATAAGGCGAGCAAGACTTGGGTGGATGTGGGGGGTTTGTAGCCAGTTTGAATAATATCCTGTTTACACGATTCTTGTGAGGAACTATCAAAATGAGAATGACTTGGTATATACCAGAATGTGGGATGAGTTACGGTCAAATAGAAATCGGAGGCCTCGACTCATACCAGCTTGTTTGTTGATAATTAAATCAATCCCCAAGAAGGTCAAGAAGGTACCATTTGACGCCGCAGAAAAAGCCTGGCAGGTGTTAGTAAACTAGACGGGGTAGATGTACACGAGGGAACTTACAATCCCAGCACGTTGCCATTTGATTGGGATAACGCCAGCAAGAAGCCCCAAAACCCCAATGATGATCCAATTTACTGCAAATCCAGAGAACAACAATCCTTGCCTCAAAATCATGAATCGGATGCCAAGTGCCAATCCGCTGGTCACATTGAGGAGGACGATGCCAGCTAGGCGGCCGAGCTCGAAAACACCGAGAATAAATCCAATGAAGGAAAATGCGAGGACGATGACTGTGAGGACAAGATCAGAAACCCCAACAGAATTCACCGAGTTAATCACGGCCGCCCAAGCTACATATCCGGATCCTGTCAGCTGACGTTTTTACGAGCATAAAACCAGCCTACAGCAGACAGCCGCGGCGAGTCCGATCCCAGCACCAGTGGTCAGCCGCCATCCACGTATTCCAGCGCATGCGAGGGGAAGGCCGATGACTAGGCAGTATATAATCCATAACAGAGCTGGAACGGAAAAGTTGGATCCGCTCCCATCGGTAGCTGGGCCTTGTGGAATGAGTTGGCCGGTTGATGGGCTGAAAACAAGAGGTGAACCAGTGGCATTGCTAATGATGGCCTTGCTCCGGGGCAAAAGCTGTCTGGTAGGGTGGACGATGGGGGACGCGAGTGCAAAAGGAATAAAAATGCAACATAAATAGAGGGTGAGCAGAGTTTTTGGGCGGGCCGCTACCGCCATGATAACGAATGTGGGTGGCTGTCTAGCCCTGAGACAACGTGAAATGTCTTAGCCAACAAAATGGACTGAAGAACGAAATACTGAGACGCGATGAAATGGAATGGAGAGGACAGAGCCAATCTCGCGAATCGCTCAATAAGCGCAGCTTAGAGAACAGGTTCTGGAGCGTAGGACGCACGAAAGATGGAAAATTAACCAAGTACCACTCGGGGCTCGCGTCTGAGCCCAAGAAGCGTCCAACAAGGCTCAATAAACCCATTACGCGGTGGTCGCGGTGGCAACTGTTCTCTCATCTCCAATCACATGATTCAATCTTCCATTTGATGCTGGAGATTTTATTTTCATCAGCCGCAGGGGAGATGTCACAGCCGGCGTCCATAATGCTAGGAAACTCCCAGCTATGGAACTGATTATCGTATTCGTTGTATGTATATACCAGGCAGAGCAGGCGAGAATCAGCTGGGGCCTTGTTCGAAGCTTTTAGCTCAAGTCTCCCAGGCGGTTAAGCCAGTGAAACCTCTCACACACCTAACAATAGCCGAAAGTTGGATCTCTGTTGTTACCGGCGAAAAAAAAAATACAGCTCCTCCGACGATAATGGTAAATTTGATAGGGAAGAGGAATTTCAGGCCGAAGCCGGGAGGAGGGTAAGGAAGTCGAAGAATAGATATGACAACCCGAATCCAAGACAAATCTCCTGCGAACCATTATGCGCTTCACATGGAAATAGATTCACGAAATTTGGATCCCATCTTATCTATTGAACGGAAAAATTGATTAGTTTAGGGATCAATATTATGAAATTGAAGGAATTGAAATGCTCAGTGCTGCATCGCAGACGAAAGTGTGATCTCATGCCTCGCAACCATGTCAAGCCCCCAAATGCGAAAACCCATCCATAAATCCCACCACATTGACTGATCATGGTCCCGTACCAGCCAATTTATGCACGTAACCACACGCCACAGGCGGGTGTATCAAGCCTGGACGCTTATAGCGGGCAGATGAATTTCTCGTTGAATGAACAACCACGTCTAGTGACCACCCGACACAGAGGGGGTCTTTTCTGCGCGGGCTCGGCTAGGAAAACGAACGAGAGATGCGGACGCGGGGTCACATAACTCTCCATGTATGACTCTGCCTTTGCTGGCAGGTCATAGTCCTTTAGACCATGGCAGCCTGGCAATACAAAGAGTCCAGATGTTGGTCCAGCCTTACGGTGCGCCATTCTGAAGCTCTCTATGGAGCACTGAGAATATAGACCCGCAGGTTCAGGACCACAGACAAGCTCGTGAGACTATGGGGGTTTGCGCTCGGAGTGGCATGGCAGGAGTCGACCCTTTTACTAAAACATCTTTGCAAGAGAAAAAATATTTGGCTTGGACTTGCCTTTGCGTAGAAACTTCGCTACGTGTAAAAGGATCGTATTCGCGTGTCCGGAGCATACACAGTATGCAGTTTGGTTATCAGACACAATGGTATATCTTTGTCCAAGCTTGTTAATTCGTTCGTGGTGGTCGACTCCGGGAAAATCGCGCGATCGGATATGGAGAAGTCTGACATCGTGAAGAACCCTAGGCGGTTATACCATTGGTCTCGTACGAAGCCCTGGTCTGGAAAGGTCAATCACTGAAGGACTGAAAATATAATCGTGGGGTGTTCCTCAAAGAGCCGCAAATAGTTCCCAGAGGGTCCTCCCGTGCGAGTGGCTTAGTCATACTTTTTATTGATCCCCGCCAGAACACGTCAAACCCAACTCCAGCCGCAACGTTGTTTCCACCCGTTCACCGTAGTTCCACTAGAAAATCGAAAAACATGAATCTCTTTAGGCTATTGGGTATGTGATCACTTTGCAAACATGATGGTGGCCAAGTTCACCTATCAGGAGCATAGGCGATTTGTCACATTTGGCTTCTGTACTTATTTTGTTGCACAAGATCCAGACAACTCGGTCATGCAGAGGTTAGTGGGTTTATGTATCTCCCAGAACTTATTTTGGGCGATAATTACATCGACCCAGCCACTGACTTCATTTTCTTCAAGGTATATCGTTTAAAACCCAGGCTCTCTATGCTGCGGTGTTCGTGACACGCTACCTCGATCTGTTCTATCGTTTCGTGTCGTTTTACAATTCTGTCATGAAGTTGTTTTTCATTGCAAGCACATGCTACACCCTATACGTTATGAAGTACCGATACCGGTGAGTATTGTATATGCCACCACTTCAACTTGCCTCATCCTCATTTGCAGGCCGACCCACGACCCCTCAATCGATACCTTCAAGATTGAGTACCTCGTCGGCCCATGCGCTATTTTGGCTTTGATATTCAACTATCATTTTACTTTCTATGAAGTCCTCTGGTCGTTTTCGATTTTCCTGGAGTCCGTTGCCATCCTTCCCCAGTTGTTCATGCTCCAGCGCACTGGCGAAGCCGAAACGATTACTACACATTATCTGGCTGCTCTTGGTGCATACAGAGCGCTTTATATTCCCAATTGGATATATAGGTACGCCTCTATTCTATATTCTCTTGTCAAATCCTAACCAAAGTCTTTTCGAAGGTACCCTCACCAAGGGTACTGTCGATCCCATTGCAGTGACAGCCGGTCTGGTGCAAACAGGGCTTTACATTGATTTCTTTTATGTCTATGTTACAAAGTATGTCATTAATGCTTATTTTAGACTATGCTAAATTTCCCTCTCGTCCCTAGAGTACTCCAAGGCCAGAAATTTGAGCTGCCAGCATAGTCGAATTACCAGACGACTAGCTGATGCGGCAACTGTTAACTATTATTACTGAGCTTGGTTGCGAAGGACAACAGCCATTCGTAGACTATACTACTTCCCGATTGTGCTGTCCCTCTCCCGGATTATAATACATCGCAAATGGCAGGCGAAATACCCACTGTACTTTCAGGAATAAACAAAGACGCGAAAGTAAAAATTGAACTGAACACCAGAACAGCTGAACAGTGGGCTTTGAAGACGTGGCTATCCTCAGAATCACGTGATTGCCAGAATTATTCTCGATGAAATCTGGACAACTAAGACTTGAAATACAACGACCATCAAACTTTCACGACAGGCTCGCCGGCGCAAGTTCGCGCTCACCGCCCCTGGTAGCATTCTTCCTGGATCTCATAATGCTTTCGCGCTGTTTTACTTTGCTTTCTATTCTCTGCGGTGTATCTCTGCTTCTCAATGCCGTCCAGGCGGCTACCTCAGTTGATGGACACGGTTGGGAAATAGTACCATAGAGAGGGTGAGTTTGGGTTCTTCCTTCGGCTTAGGACCACGTCATTACACTGGTGGACGGCCGTCCCACAAGCATACCCTATTGGACTCCTTTAGGCCAGTTCTTAAACTAACACTCTTATTGCTTAGACCGTACAACTTCGGACACACTCGTTATTCCCCCCATACATTGATGAGGACCTCCAGAACCGGTAACATGGATAATTTTCTGCCTCCCTAGAACCTCTTGCTCATAATCACTCCTCGCAGGTGGTGGGATTTTGGCGCCGACTCGTATGTGGTATGTTTTATTACACCAAAGCCACACTCGTGATTCTATTTAACACCCATACATAGAACACGAATAAGCATATACGCTTGACTCGTGGGGTGCCATCCCAAATGGTATTCAAATCTTCGCCACCATGTGACATCTCATCTGATTCCTAACGCTTCCTCAGGGTTGGTTATGGTCGCGCCTACTCTATCAGCGACGAATTATGTGATTGAAGTGGAGTTTAAGGTATGCAATATCAATAATGATGCCACCCACACCGACCCACGGAAACCCTTCAGATTTCTGGCGAATCAACGCATCTATTTGGTGACGGAATGGCCATATGGCTGACAACTGAACGGACGCAACCGGGCCAGTCTTCGGAAACCAAGGGTAACACTCACTTGAAGACTATTTCGCCTGCGTCCTCATCTCCTCCCAGACAAATTTAACGGGCTTGGGATATTCCTCGACACGCAAGTCATCAAATAACACGAAATTAGTGATATTAACTGTGGCTTTCAGATACGCAAACTCTCGGCATTCCTACTCGTTTCCCCGTGTAAGCTCGACGCTTGGAGATGGAAATACACATTACGACTACGACAACGATGGTGATGAGCAGAGTATCGGTGACTGCTCGTATGCCTATCAATAATAACATAGGATATAATCTGATCTGCTCTGTAGGCCAACTACCGCCGTACAAATGTTGCCACCAAACTCAAAATTTCCTACGTCAAGGATAAATTCTTGGACGTACGCTGTTCTTCGCTTTTCCCGTTTTCAATGCTTAGCCATTTCCGCACAGGTTAAAATCCAATACAAGCTTGTAGTTTACCCCCCCCTCATTCCCCACCCACACATCCATATTAAATCTACATCTAGGGGATGACTGGACTGACTGCTTCTACATCGAAAAAATCTCGCTGCCGACGGCACCCTTTTTAGGATTCTCCGCTATAACAGGCGATGTAGCAGATGCACATGAGTACATCGAATTATTTCTCTTACTCGCCCCATCTCACCACCCTACTTCACACAGTATTATCTCAGTCACCACGTTACTCCGCAATTCTCTCGGCACCTGACGCGCCCGGACAAAATAAAGCCTAACCTATTTTCCCTCGGCTCTTCGAGTCCTCGGGAACATGGCTTGGGTTTTTCTTCAAGCTATTCGCGTTTGCTGGACTCTGCGTAGGCGGCTATTATGGCTACTTAGAATATCTCCGTCGACAAAGATACGCTGGTGCTGGTAACTTTGGTATGGGTGGACGTGGCGGTGGTGGTGGCTTTGGTGGCATGTATTCCAATAACAAGCGCTTCTAAGCATAATGATATCAACTATTTTATACCACTCTGTAGTACTCGCTCAGATAAAATTTATGCCCCAGGAAATTCTCCCCAATCGAATTCGAAACTGTGAAATAAGTTGTATACATAGTCTTGTTATCAGGATTGGTTATCTACTTGCAGAGGTTGTGGGAAGGCAGGCTACTACTACTATACTAACTACTGTAACTACTGTAACTACTAACTACTAATGCTACGTAAAACTGGGCGATAGGTGGTGATGAGATATGTAGGCCCAGGGTTATACAGGCTGAGGGGGTGATGATTGGTGGGCGGGGGAGAGAAGTGACTACTGCTACGAAAAGATCCAGATGCAAGAGAAGGAGCAAGGTATGAAACAGATTGGGGTGGAGCTGATAAAACATCATATGTAACAATATATTGAAATGAGCAACGTCGACATATTGCAGACTAGACACCATATCGAGTGGCTAGCCGCTCCTGAATTACTGGTGGGAATGATGCCACTTGGGCTGCCCAACCGGGGCCGTCGTGTTGTTTGAATTCCTGAAGGAGTTGTTGGAACATTTCGTTGAGCTCCGGCGAGGGCTGAGTCCATCTAACAATTGAATTACAGAACCACAATAGGCTCTGAATCAAGAGGAGAATGCTTAGTACTATCGCATAGATCATCAACACAGCTAGCACTGACCTTGGCGATACCCGCAGGGTTTGTTCGAACAAGAGTGCAGAGACCTCGGAAGGCAGAATCCTTTTCTTCGTTATCCCGAATCTCGTATAGTGCTTGGCACCAAGCCTGGGCGAACTCCGGGAGGTGCGGCGCCACGAGCACTGGGTGCATGTAACCAATGCGTCCTATTGATACGGCTGCATTTCGTGAAGGCTACGAGGTGCTTTGGGGTGGAGCAAAATGGGGATCAACCGGGAAATCAGAGGGTTGACCCATTGTTGGAACTCGAGATCATCTGTTTTAGATGTCAGTTTGATGTTGATCTCGGGAGCGAGATATCTGACCTCTGCCGTAACGTAACGCGACCTCACCAACCGACCAGGCAGCATTGTTCGATGCACTGATGAACTCCACCTTGGGTTCTGGGTCCAGCTGCAATATCAATTCGGCCATGATCCCAGGCATATGAGGGCGCAGGAGCACGAAGCAGCCCATGGCCATATCTCCCACAAGGGCATATACGCCGACTGTCTCACTGGTGCTTGAGGGTGCTTCAGGCACACCGTAAGGAGGTTAAGAAGATTGGGGTTGCTCTGTGTAATTAAAGGCTCCAAACCCATACCCAGGCCTTGCGTCAAACCGGACAATAGATCTAGGGCAACAACAAGGAATGATTTATCGGGTTCATCGGTATCAGGATTCTGTTGAAACGCTTGATATCTGAGAAGAGATGAATGGATGATGTGGGTGCATCGTTCGAACACAGGCCCTGCATAGGGCAAAAATGAAGGACCCATCGCAATAGTCACAGACGCTAGACACTGCATAAAGTATTAGGATCGGGAAACTGGTGCATAAGTGGAGCTATTAGTGCCGACCTCTAGAAGGGGTATTAGATCGTCGTCGTCGTCTTTCAGCTTTGACCATCGGTTCGTTAATGGTGGCATAAGAATTTCGACATATGTCGGGTTTTGGAGAGCGCGGCCTACAGCGTCTGCTAATGTTCCAACAGCATCATATAAATGAGCATATTCTTGTGTTGATATTTATCGAACGCGAACACTAGGTTGCGTAAAACCGGTTCGAGATAGGGGGCGAGTTCTGACCCAGCATCCTCCTCCAATGTAGCGAAGGCACTGCAGCCAGCTTCTTGGACTCGTTTATTATTGTCGAGAACCATTCGTAGAAGCTATAGCAATTGCGTCAATATCTGTGAATTTACCGGAATCCTATACACACTCACTCCTTCCATTGTAGGGATAAAATATTGATTCTTGTGGTCCTCTGAGATTGGCTGTGTCGTCCAACTGCATATCGCCCAAGTGTCCAACATGTGATCGATCGGACCAGCGGCTATTTATGGGATGTGAAAAACGATGCATAGTGGTCATGAAGGAACGTACCTTAGCATCATTTAAAGTATTAATGAGATATGGGACAAGGGTTGGCAAGTGTGGTTCGATGGCCTCGATACAACCTGTCAAATAAAAATAAACGCGCTACGCGTGATAGGGGGAGATGGGAGGCTCACCCTCTGCCATAGCACCAAGTGCTAAGATGCCACTTTCTCTTTGAAGCCAGTCAGGACTCCATAGTTTCTCCTTTAGCGGGCCTAAGAGCACATTTAAAAGATCTCCACTAAACCGGACTGCCAGAACATCCAGGGCGGCCGCCGCACACTTCCGTAGATTCCACTCTGTCGACATCTCGTCGTCAAAGTCGTCATCATCGAGATCGTAGTCGTCTTCCCCGTCAGAATCAATTGTTTCTTGGCCATAGGCCCCGATTCGTGGTTTGGGGGTCTCGGATGATTCGCCGCCGGTAGGAGCCCCGTTAGCATCCCGTTCAAGGCCATGCGACTTCCCACCATAATGACGGGGTTTGATATCGGTCTCCTTGTCTGGGATAGCAGCATCTTCGCATCCCCTTCCAGCCATAGAAGATCGTCCTCCCCGTAGACCATACAGTCCAATAATACCGGTGCAACCTTTTCAAGTAATGGGTGCAAATACATCGCTAAATCCGCGTCCTCCGCAAAAGTAAGCCAAAACTCGCATGCCTCCAGGGCAACATTTTCGTTCTTGTCTCTGTGGAGTACAACATGTACTCCGCGACATTAGCCATCTCCGGCATCAGCTTTTCTGGGCGAGCGGCCAAAAGAAGGACCAGAGCCTGACAGACATGGCGCCGGACGGAGGGATCGTCGTCTGATGCACGTTTGAACAAACATGCAATGAACGTGTCGATGTGAACGAGTAATGACTGGCATTGACCGGAACGAAATAAGAAAGGCAGGCCACAGCATGTGAGCGCATCTTGGCTGAAGGATGTTCCGAAAGCATGAGGAATTTGGGGATCATGAAATCAAGCGGCCTGGTGCCATTGAGCTCGAAATCCATTTTTCGGGGGTAGTCCTCACAAGCTTTCTCGAGAGCATTGAACGCGGCCTGGAGGATTGTCAGCTATAGTTCACCAGACGCGAATGCAGGGACGAAAAAATGAAATTCGAAGGGATGCTTCAATATCGGGGAGATCGGTACGGACGTTTACTCATATGAGCAAACCAACGCTTTATTTCACCATGCCACATTTCTTGGCGGTGATATGGCACACCATGCAAATGCAAACACAATACACACCTCTTGTCGATCTATATCTGTTGAATCAAGGGCATTTACAAGATGTTGTAAACATTCAGGCCAATTCTTTGGCTCTAACACCCCAAGGAATGCTACGATGTCCTGGCTCGCTGCATTACGAATCATGATCGACGTGTCGGTGAAGGCCTGGAGGACAGCTGTCTTGACGTATTCAGCAACTTCTGCAGGTGACCCAAGTATCAGACGGGAATTGTTCTTGAGGAGGTATCCGGCTATGGTACGGATACGATCCTCCTCCTGGGGCATTGAACTGAGAATGTAGGCCAGATAGGCAATGTATTCAGGTGCGCGTGTGAATTGGTTTAATTTCTAATGCAGTCGTCAGCGAAATCAATACATGAAGCCCGCACTATTGTCAAGACGTACTTGAGTAATGTTACGCTGCACCTGAGTGTTCATATCAGTTGATTCATGGATGGTCTGGAGGATTTCCTGCAAGCCGGATGGCTGAGGCGTCCATGGTGCCATATCGGAGTTCAAG